>VMBQ01005413.1:12353-67851 GCA_007657795.1 Dreissena rostriformis | reverse complement strand
CCGTTTACCCCATCTCCGTTCGTGTTAGTTTTCAACACCTCTTCGACCTCTTCAAGGTGCAGTGGAGAACCTTTGCACAAGCATCTCACGCTTTCGAAGTTGTTAAATGTTGGAAAGATGGGCACGTGACTTCCCCACCGGAAGTTGCGTATTAGGTTCATTCCAAACGGTAGATCGTATGTCTTCATGGTGAGGTTCAGATTTTCCATATTTATATCGTCGCTTTTGGTGTCGCTCGGAACCTCTCGCCAAATTACAATGCCGCGCTCGTCATCGGTCCCTATTGGTATAAATAAAAACCGGAATACGTACAATGTATACTTATAAAATAATGTAAAAAACAACAACAACTGTTTGTAATATATACGTATGACCGTACCACTACATATGTCCACATGTTCATTTGTTAAACAACTCTGCATTATATAATTGTCCTTTTACAAACATTGTGATAAGTAGCTAGCTAACACTACACATATCGCCGATGTTTACCAACATATTAACATTGTAAACGGTGACTTGTTAATTTATTTAAAGGTTTGTGATTGTTGACATTTCCATGAGTAACACATTAACTGATGCAGTGTCACGTTGTTCATGTGATGACAATAACATTGGTGCACCCTATATGTTCGGTATAAGTTGCTCACCGGGTATCGCGTTGTCTAGAACAAGAGCAGAAAAGCACCCCATGAACATGTTGTTGGCTAGGAGAGCCTGTATCACCTGGTCAAGGTCACTGTAACCTGAAAATATATATGTGTAGACTCGTAAGACGAATTTTGGTATACTGAATACTGGTCGGCTGGAACTGTTTATATCCGAGTACGTCGGCATTTTTCATAATTTTAATAAAATACGGTTGAGACTTTTCCTAAATGCTTATGTTTGTTGAATAGCTCGTGGGTATGCGAAAGAAGTCTTTTGTAAAGCAACGGAGGCGAATTATATATAAATATAAATATAATATATCGGTAAACTTATCTTTTATCGGTTCTGAATCGGTATTAATTTAGCAAGAACCATTTTATTGAGGCTGGGACCCTAGTAAAAACCCGCGTAATTACACTTTATACTAGCCGGTTCTATCATCAGAGGCTAGAGTGTACATGATTAAATTATAGCAAATGAGTCTATAAAGCTCTATAAATATATATATTTTCAGGTTATCAACTTTATGAGCTAAGGGAAACTGAAGAACATAACGCTTGTTTATTGATACACTTGATACAAACCAGTCTTTATGTTTTGCATAATGCAGCAGCCATTAACGCATAAGTGTAATTACACGTAATATATTAGGATTCTTATGAGGTCATCGTTGTGCCGGACAACAATTGGGAAGAAAGAGAAATGTCCTCGAGTCTTATTTAATAAAACGTGTCACCAACCGGTTCTAATGAAGGCCTCATTTTGCATGACCCGGTTAGGAAAACTGAGGTCCAGGAAGAGAGAAAAGTGTTACCAACCGGTTCTAATCAGGACCTTATTCTCCATGACCCAGTTAGGAAAAGTGAGGCCCAGAAAGAGGAAAATGTGTTACCAACCGGTTCTAATGAGGGCCTCATTTTGCATGACCCAGTTAGGAAAACTGGGGCCCAGGAAGAGGGATATGCCGAACACGACGAGGTTCCTGGAGGAGTTGAGGTCCACGTACTGGAGATTGGACGCGCCCACCGCCGTCAGGACT
The DNA here is from genome assembly GCA_007657795.1 of Dreissena rostriformis. Taxonomy (NCBI): domain Eukaryota; kingdom Metazoa; phylum Mollusca; class Bivalvia; order Myida; family Dreissenidae; genus Dreissena; species Dreissena rostriformis. Next base: position 66,161 of record VMBQ01005413.1, on the reverse strand, counting down.
CCTGGAGGGAAACTTTTTGTATTTAATATATTCACACATCGTTATATAAGCTGAACCATGACGAGATAAACCGTATTAAAGCACGTGGTTCTTTAACTATGACAGGTCACTAATGTCCGAACAGTTTCACATGAACACAACATTAACAGAGCATCAAAAACAAAAATTTAACAAATGAATGTACGGGGGTCAAGGCTGTGGAGCCTTGCAGTGGTCAATGTGTATTTGCTAATCAACTTGTGAAAGAAAATATACTCGAACCAAATAGAAAATTAAATCTTAATAGTTTTAACAAAAAGCACGGGGTAGAAGGCCCCGATAATTGGGTTTGGCCTAGAGATATTTGGTATGTTGTCTATTAATGCATAATTGCACCAGTCAAATGTAAATCGAAACATACTCGAGCATAAACATATAAGCGCTCTTTCTAGTTTTACCGAATAGTACGAGGAAGGAAGCCCCGATGATTGGGTCAGGCATGGAGACCACGAGCGCGCTGAACTTGCCCAAGCAGCCGAACACGACCATGGTTATTCCCGCCACAACCACAACGCGGCGACTGCCAACCTACACATAAGAATGTATAGACATTAACGAATAAAATAGCATATAAACACATTTACACGTTTACATATGGCTCTTATATATGATCGTAATGCCGCAAACATTGTACAATAACAAGGTAAATAAGCACACAAAGTGTTATTCAGTAATGAAAGCTGGACTTGAAAACTTTGGTTCAAAGGTACCATATAATATACAATGACACGCGTGCCTTAAGGTTAAACGCGTTGTGTTTAAGTAACAAAATATATAGTGACGTTTAAATATTTTACATTGACATAAACGACTTAAGTTCACTCTGCACAATGTACTACACAAAGCCAACCATTTACCCATATGCTGTTCATTTCGTATATTTGCCGATAGCGTTCGTAGAGAAAACTTTGTTTGCACACGCGCAACAGATCCCATTTTAGAACGATAGAAATTCATTATACGCCATATAATATTTGCAGAGATAAATAACCTTGGTGAGACTTATAACACCGATATTTTGACTGCATGACGTCACTCCGAACCCCGTCCCGACGGCTGCCGATATAATGCCCTTCCATAAATATACCTAGAAATGAGAAAAACAGTAGTTTTATACGTAATGTTGTGTTATAGAAACTACTTGGTGCATATTTTTTATTGAGAAACTCGATGCAATGGAAATACTCAATATGAAAGTCACCTATGCATTAAAGGGGTATCCCGTATACGGTTATTGATTTGATTCACTATACAATTAATCCCGTTTTTATTGATCTTCCATATACTCAATACATTATATTATGCCTCTTCTGTCAGCAGAATGAGCAAAACCTTAGCACAGTCAGGAAAACAGGGCGCCAATACACATGCGAACAATACCCCAGTTTGTAAGTTGTTTATTTTTTATTCTTTTTTTTTTGGGGGGGGGGCGTATTCAGAAAAAATAAAATAACTAGTCATTGAAAAGCGCTTTGAGACTGGGGTCTCATTACATCTATTCATGGCGTAAGACTTGTGTCTCATTACCTCTATTCATGGCTTGAGACTGGGGTCTAATTACCTCTATTCATGGCTTGTGACTTTGGTCTCATTACCTCTATTCATGGCGTGAGACTGGGATCTCATTACCTCTATTCATGGCGTGAGACTGGGGTCTCATTACCTCTATTCATAGCGTGAGACTTGGGTCTCATTACCTCTATTCATGGCGTGAGACTGGGGTCGCATTACCTCTATTCATGGCGTGAGACTAGGGTCTCATTACCTCTATTCATGGCTGAGACTGAGATCTCATTACCTCTAATCATGGCGTGAGACTGGGGTCTCATTACCTCTATTCATGGCGTGAGGCTGGGGTCTCATTACCTCTATTCATGGCGTGAGACTGTGGTCGCATTACCTCTATTCATTGCGCGAGACTGTGGTCTCATTACCTCTATTCATGGCCTAAGACTGGGGTCTCATTACCTCTATTCATGACGTGAGACTGGGGTCTCATTACCCCTATTCATGGCTGAAACTGGGAACTCGTTACTTCTAATCATGGCGTGAGACTGGGGTCTCATTACCTCTATTCATGGCGTGAGGCGGAGGCGGAAGTGCGCCGGCCAGTCGCGCACACGTGAAGTAGTCGCCAATACTTTCGATGACGGAAGTGATCACTCCTGCGATCATTGCTACGAAGAAAGCCGAGTTGAACTTCGGCGTTCCGAAGTTACCTGATGAGGAAACAACTATTTTAATGTTCAAAGGACAAAGATATCCCTCAGCAATGAAATGCAAAATAAATGCCTTGGTAATGAACTGCATGTAATGTATTTTTGTTATAATGGCGTAGGATCCCGCAAGAAAAGGAGTCAAATCAACTGCCTGATTGATTAAACTTAAGAATTTCTTTACACTATTTTATTTAATCTAATAATATATTTATATTTTCAAGTTATTTCGGCTTTCCTACTCGTCTTATTTACAACTATAAGTTTGATCTGCAAACACGGTTTACCTTAGAGTTTTCTCTACTATAGTGACACTTATCTCAAATAAATGACATGGTTTAAACAAAAAAAAGATTCTCTTAGACATTGACATTCCTACTGATGTATGTGACTATAACCCACTTTGAACTATTGTTTACGATGTGACTACCAGTTTAATCCCCTCCAGCCCCTTGTGCTCGCTAACCTAGATAGGGAAACCGCACCCACTCCACCTCTTGAATGACATCAAGGAGAAGATCCGTCCGACCTTCGTAACCATAGTGGCCCTTCTCCGGCCATGCGCTAGTCACCGTCAGGATGTAGCATAAGAACCACATGATACACGTCCACAGAATGACATTGAAACATAGTTTTGACTCTTATTTAATACAATTGATCTAATGTTATATTCTTTATGAACACGTTGACAAAATCACCTTCTAACATACGTGATGCTTAGTCAATAAAAAACACAAAGGAGAATCTCATAACGGGTGTTAACCAAGAACTACATTCTGTACATATTATGTGATCAGTAATATTTGCGAACATACTATACTTTTGGTATAAGTTGATTGTGTTAATCTGCTTGCAATACTCAACAAAACAAAAATGATCAAAAGCAATTAAATTAATCAAGAAAGTGTCAATTTATGGTTATTTACGATTCCAAATGTTATGCTTATGTTAGTCGCAGTTGATTGTGTCAATTTCTGCCGTAAAAAAATTTGGTGAACGTAACCGATGCATTTATTGAGTTTAAGTGAGTGTTTATGTTCATGTAGTAAAGATGGCAACGTTGTGTTGAAATCTATTGAACAAGCGATATATTTTCATTTAGGCGGATGTTTTGTTGTGAATTATATGAATATTGGTAATGATTTTTGTATTACAACATTATCCGTTTCTTATAAAAACTGGTTGTTCAGAGTGAAAACGAACTGATAAAAAGTTATTGAAGAAAAAGCTGGTAAGCATGATTTCAAGTAAGGTGTTCGATTGGTAGAAAACAGCAAATTCGTGTTCTCGAAGCTGTTTTTGGTTGAAAATTATCGAAAGGAAAATATGTTAAGATATTAAAACATTTATTTGATAGAATTATAATCTATGTATATTTTTATGTATAGTTTGAGCCGTTTAAAATGCATCAGTGGTATTTTAAGTCGATTAAATGCACCAGTACATTGCATCTCACCAGAAACCATGAAGTTGACTTGTGATGTCATTTATTCTGTGTGGTATATTATCGATGTTTTGTGGCATACGGTTAGTAGTTTTCTTGGTATTTTGTTACAGCACTCGAGAGCTATCTTGTGTTCTGGGTATTTAGCTGCAACACCCGAGAGCTATCTTGTGTTTTGAGTATTTGGTACAACATTCGAGAGTTGTGTTGTGTTTTGGGTATTTTGTTACAACAGTCAAGAGCTTGGTTGTGTTTTTAGTATGTTGCTACAACACTCGACAGCTATCTTGTGTTCTGGGTATTATGCTAAACACCCGAGAGCAATCTTGTTTTCTGAATATTTTGTGTTTTAAGTATGTGTGACAACATTCGAGACTCATTTGTGTTCTGGGTATTTTATTTCAAAAGCTTGACAGCAGTCTTATGTTTGTTTATATGTAAATCAAAGTAAAATTGAATGTACTTAGGACAGATAGAACGAAAAACATCACGGTTCGCATTCGGTAACGTAAACAATCATTTAAAAGCGATCATTTGTAGAAAAGTATAAATATGTGAGGTCACTTTATTGGTATTTATCCTGATAAAGTTACTTTAAAGATGAAAATAAGAAAACAACTAAATGAAGTATTAGGAAATATTACGTTTTCTGGGATGGTAATGTTGTATTAGAATAACAGGTTTATTAAACGACCAATTATTGGTGCAAACATTTAATTGTTTGTGTATGTGATTACAAGTGTAAACCCTCTTCTACTTCTACTATTGACTTCTACACATTCTACAACGACTGCTTAAAATCACTAAAAGCATTTTTTCATCTCAAAATGTAAGCTTGTTATATATTTGACTTTCGGACATAACGTATGTAAAATGTAAACAAACGTCATTTTTATATACTATTTACTTTATGATTGTTGAGAATACAACAACATTCACATTGATTAAACGCGTGTAGTTTAAACCAGTATAGTTATTTCTTATTCGTATATTTAATGTTTCTTTATTCCTCCTTAGGCTTTAACTTGACCTACACTTTCATATTTTATGAATATTCTTAATAACTGATACGGAAAAGAAAGGTATGTGTTCCCCACGTACACGAAACACATATATGCACACAATATTTTTGTAACAGGCTATATCAATAACCTTGTTATCAGTATATTTTTCTCCTAAAAAAACATTATCTTTACAGTGTGGTTATGGAATAGCTATGGTAAACAATCGCCAATTTAACAACGAGAAACTAACTCGAATAAAACTGTACTGCTAATTCGAACAAATGTAAAAAAAACGCCATTTGACTACACAGACAACGAAATATCGAAATTGACGTGTATTCCTTGTCAATACTCCAGGAAGATTCTCACAATTTTGTTTCAAGTTGTTTTTTTGTAATTTAGAAACCTAGTTAATGATCTGTTGACACGATATGTATGCAAAACAGCTTTAAGTAAAAACCTTTGCAACGATTGCGAAACATGATGAAACTAAAACACTTATAGTGTTCTAAAAAAGGTGTAAAGCGGCACTTATGACATTATTTTATTACAGGTCTTTCAAAATTGTAACTTGAAATGAAACACATAACTCAACTCAATAGACGTCTCAAATCACTATCGTAACTTACGGAAAATATCTTGTGAAGGACAAACTCAACTTTCTGGTCACTCTTTCTGTTGAACGGATTTCGGAATTTAAAGATGGGAATAATCTCTGAGAACAGGATGATCAGCACAATTGTACTGCAAAACAATCATACACGTATAATGTATTATTGAGGCACTGCATTATATTCCAAGGTTAATCACAGGGCTGCGTATAATAAGGGTATATAACAAGAAGTATAAGCTCTTATAATTTATGTAGCATACTTATTAAAAAGCGGCATTTACTCGTATTATCGAGTGTTAAGGGATTGTACAAAACATCAAGTTTTGGTTACAGGGCCTCGTATCATAAGGTCACGTCAGTGTGATTTGATTAACAATCACAAAGTGAATAGTTCATTGAAGTGACATCTATTTCTCTCAAAGTTTTTTTTTTCGAGCCAAATAGTCCTTTCACCAAATTCATGGCGTTAAACATTTTAGAAAGCACTGTACTCTGATCGACGTTTTCATCGGTGTATTATTAAATCTAATTAAATCTTTAACATACACAGGAGTACCAAATACAGCTTTTTATATATGTTCGTACATCGATAAAGGGAAACTTGCCCTTTAACACACCAGTAAGTTTGGCAGAAATTTTAAATACAAGTGGCAAAAATAGTGGATCATTTGTTGATTTAGCTCTTGATGGGACATTAATAAAATAAATTAATACATTATCAGTTCTGACGTAAAACATATTAAAAAGCACACTGCTATGAAGACTGATTACAACACTCGATGTCATTACGTCAGAGAAAGGCGAAGGTCGCCAATGCGTAGTGGATATGGTGTCCACCAAACGACCAAGAGTTGACGGGTCAGATCCACACTGTGAGAGTGTTCTTTAGATCTCCCCCATATACACCAAGTACTGGTTCTATCCAGGAAATAGATTCGAGAGCGTTGCAATAGGCATTAAGCTTTCAACGCAATCGAGCTACAATAAATATGTTTAAACAAAATATTGGTACTGATCACTAATAAGAAAATAAATTTCCTCACCCAAGAGAGATGCCCCAGTGTTTTCCGGACAGGTTGAAGCCTGTCTCAGCTACTGAAAGCCCCATCAGTATGATTGTGGGCGCCACCGTGAGCGGCCCGATGAACTTGAGAAGCACGCTCACAAGCCCCGTCGCGCCGATCAACATCTCAAGAACAGCCGCAACCATGATGGAGCCTGTCAGCTTAAAACGTGCAAAAAAATGGGGTTTAATGCATGTGCTTAAAGTGTCGTACCGGTTAAGCCTGTGCAGTCTACACATGCTAATCTGCGAAGACACTTTCCTCCTAAACTGGAATTTCGCTAAGAAGTGACTTTTTTTAAACGAAAAAAAAACCATAAAAGCGGAAAGTGTCAACTCTGATTAGTCTTTGTAGAATGCACAGGCTGATATTGGACCGCACTTTACGTACATGCATTAGACCCAGTTTTTCCATTGCGATGCTCAATTATTTTAACTTGTAAAGGCAAAGTGAAATACCTCTTACCGGAATTGTATATTCAATTGATCTATTGCTTTAAATAAAGGACTTGCGGAAAGTAACAAGTATTACTCTCTTGATAATGTTTCTTGTATTTCATTATTCATATACTCTTTATTTGACCGTTTATAATATATGGTTTTCATTAGTTGTCTTATGTTTTCTTTTACACGTTTAACCCTAACGATGTGTAAAATGACAAATTATGTAGATAATTGCACTGATTTCTTTTATTGATTTAAAAAGAACGCATGCTTATAACCTTTTCCATATCTGGGATGATCAAGGCTTGTAGCAGCTTGGAAGTAGTTTCACGAAGACGTATATATAGCATGCCGTACAAGAATACATTACGATGTATATATATATATATGTATCAATGGCAAAAAGGAAGAAGTATCAACTCTCGTACATAGACTAAATAATTAATGGAATCGTGAGAAATGTTTCATACCAGGCTCATTCGTTCGGTATAGTCCACCGAGTTGTTTGGAACTGTGAAAGAAAAGAAAGTGAAAAATGTCACAAACGTATTAAGCTCGGTGATAAATAAGCATAAATCAGTGTTACCGAAAGCAAGCAGTTATTTGCCATGCACATTTGAATTTATCATCACGAGATCAATGTTACTTGTATGAATTGTTGCTAGACCTTACCATATTTGCATACATATATATTATACAGAATATAAAAAAACATCAAACAAAGTTTACTTTTTTGTTGTTGAGGATAATAAAGCCCGGTGCGAAATAATCTCCATTTGTTTGTGTCTATTATGTGAATTTGCTCTGTGATGATACCCTTTCCAAGATAATTCAAATTTATAATGCATTTAAGGATACGTTTCTGCAGTAAGCTTAAAATATTGGAATATTGAAGAACGTCTTTTTTCGAATCGGACTTCACAAGCTAATTTGGGATGACACTTTACGCACATGCATTGAGACCAGTTTTCCCAGAAAGTTGCTCATTCGCATCAGTTCTTCAAGCTAATTATATGCTTAGGCTGTGTGACGTAAATTGTTGCGTTTCTATGCTATCGCCTTACGTTGAGTGACGTTCCCTGTTGCGTTGCCTGAGGCATCTGAAGGTGAGGCCGGGCAGGACCAGCGTTCCATTTTGACGAGAGCTAACATTGGAACAATGAAAGCAAATGCCGGACACTGTACGATAGGTAATCTGAAAATTATGAAATGTTAAGTACACTTCTAGCGTTAAGCGATACACAATATATTTAATAGACATAAGTCCAACCTGAGAACAGCGGTCAGTCAAGGGAAATGGCCTAAGTGGCAATTGTAGACAGGTGGCCGTCGTACTTAGGTGACCACGTTTTAGATGGTTGGTCAGTTGGTAGTATTGCTCGGTTAACAACACACGCTCGTGTGCGCACAGTGTAATGTAAACAGAGACTCATTACCTATCATTTAGTATAATTACAAACATTATTTCTATTCAATTATACAAATTTGTACCTTATAAATGGATTTAAATTAATACTTGTTATTAAATTTATAATGTTATCAACGATAATATTGTTGTTTGCTTATGCATCTCGTTCAGTCGTTAAATCCAAAAGTCTGTATAACGTTCATTGGAAACTATCTTTATATAATGGTCGTCACGTGTCAATAACGTCACGTCCGAATCAATGTTATAAACCGAAACTATGGCATAACAGTATCGTTGTCTTAAAAAACCCAGATTCGAAATACTTGTAAAAATGTATGTGTACGCAAACATCACGCAGACAATATTTTCATTCAAACAACCTCAAAAGCATCTCGTGCTTTGGAATGTGCTGATCTCCCCTGGCAATTGAAAAGAGTTTTACGTGAAAAAATCCACTTGCATTAATGCCGTAAGTATGTTACACAAGTTGCACTTTGATGTCTGTTTTGCCACAATTGATGATTACTAATCGTTGTATTGCCTGCTAATAACACCACCCGCTAAGTAACTGTTATTGTTGACACCCTGTTCGCGATAAATACCTATTATGCTATTACGTTATGACTTCAGCCGCGTCAGAGAATAGAGACAACAGCGCAGATTGAGTGTTAATTTTTCGTACCATGAAACGACTGACTTTTGACCATTATACACAGGTGAAAATGACTTTTGGGGTGAAATACACTGGCCCATGGTCGTTATATACAGGTGACCGTTATTCTCAGGTGTAATATAGAAGGATTTTCTTCAGGGGGAAATCCAGACTGACGGCTTTAGGCAGGTGACCACTGTTTTCAGGTGACCGCTAATTCAGGTTGGAATGTACTCTTATGTAGCTTCTGGCGTGTATGGTTGGCTATGATTCTTGGTGTACGGAGGTAACACAATATTAAATTGTTTTATTTGAAATGGTTGTGGTGCGTTTTTATTGTAAATGAGGAGCAAAAAATATGTTAGAAAATCATATCTGGACATGTTTTATGGTAGTTGACTTAAACGGATAAAGGGTTAAAGATGCTCAACTATGCTTTTAAAGACAACATTGGACATTCAGTTTAATTAGCTTAACGATTGTTAAAACATGGATTCAATAGATTTCGTCACAAATATGCGATTATTGTGTAGATTCACGTGTAAGAGAATAGTCGAGGTGACACAATTTCTTCATTTTAGTAAGGCAACATTTTCTTAAAACATTGAACCAATTTCGCACTTATGCAAAACGTTCATGGTAAGTCAATATAAGGCTTCAAAAAACGATGTAAAAACAAAGGTTTTCTCGAGAGATATTCAAATTCGGACCCAGATCGAAATCATACCGAACTGTAGTCATGTCTGATGGGAAAATGAAGCTGTCACAAATAAAACAAATGATCATCAATTCGGAGGTTCACGTTCACTAAGAAGGGCTTTTACTCACCTCCATAACTGTTCAAATAATTGCCGAATAGATTGAAAGCGACCATGTGTTTGTAAAATACGCACAGTGAGTATCAAAACATATTACAACTGATTTCGTTTTATTTGAAATTAAACCATTAAGCAAGACACCGTGTGCCAAATATACTGCCATTCGTTCAGTGCTGTAATAAAAAAATATAAATCTGACCTCACTTCAGTCATAAAAAATGACGGGGAAACACAGGATACAAACTAGAAAACAGCACATGACGAATATGAATGAAAACATGGAGTAACATGATATGTTTGACGTATTTATATCAACAACCATCTAGCACCTTATCTGATGACAATTACATGCTGTGTGGAAAACAAATATAGATACGAATCTCCTAAGCGTAATCCTTCCCACCTTACTCCGAATACCGTCTGCACGAGCGTGCAAAGGCCGCACGCGAAGATCATATTCCCGAGCAGAATGGAACGCACATGTATTTCTTCTGGAATATTTACGGCGCATATAATCGAGGCCATCAGGCCCGGAGTTGCCAGATTGGAGCTTAGCAGCATCAGGTAGTGCTGAAAAGAGAAGAACAAAGTGAGTTGTTGTGACGAAATGGGACGTTGTAGTAGTGCCATAAATACATAACAGGATTTCGTGAAGAAATCCCTAGCACTGCGTTGAATGGACGAAATAATCAGACCAGCGTTGTAGTGATGAAATGAAATGTACTTTTGTTATTGCATCTTCTGAAAAAGTTATAATTTCAAACTAAACTGGCTTTGAGGGATACACTAAACATCTCGTTAATCACGTGACCGAAACATCGGAAAACATCGACGTGCTCACACACATTTAAAATGCGTTCATGCCAAGGTTACGCAATATTCCGGGTGATTTTGTGAACGTGTGTTTGCGTTGTTCAACTCTCATGTCACAAATAAAGGGGTAATTGATCCTTTACTTTTAATGAACTATATGGTCCTTCAATGTTCGCAATTTGACAAAAATGGTCCTACAATTTGTGCACCTGGAAATATATCGTTATAAATTGTTCTTGAATGGCAATAAATGGTTCAACGAATTTCATACCTGGAAGCCAAGCAGGATGGTGGTGATCCATGGTGGGTTGTCGTCGACCTTATATTGCAGCCCCGACAGAATAGTTTGCTGCATCTTCTTGCCTTCAGTTTGCTTCGTCGTCTGCAACAGAAATGGTTTCCAGTCTAGGAAAAAACTCCCTTTTCGAATCCACCATTGAAAAGTATACAATGACCATGTACATATTTGTTTTTTATGCACCAATCATGTTTATAATGCGCATGGCAGAGTGGAGGAAACACACATGGCTTATTCCGTCTTCGGAGATTACTTTAATAAATACGCCATTCGTTAATAAATGGTATTTGCTACAATTCTGGTATGTTTTCATAACAGGAAAACAGTAAAAAAATCACCCTGGTATGTGTCGTTTCATGATATAACACACGATGATGTAAACATCCTCTTAGAAAAGTATTGCTGAGAAAGTTTCCGTAAGGCTATAATATTTTTTTCGTAACTTACACATTTTGTAAACGGTTTATACGATGAAATATGCATTATCACATATATTCGGTCTGGCATTTGTGGTTCGAGGATATGCAAAACATGTTAATAAAGTTTAACAATATTCGCTTCTTTGACATACTCCGTAAAATATATTTACAGCAGTAATAGTACGAGGCTTTGAAATGAAACATAATAAACCAAAATTGTATTCATCAAAAGGTTCGGGAGAGTTTTCATTGATCTATTTGAGTTGTCAATGGTATTGTATTATAAACACAAAACTGAGCAAACCTATTTACACGAATATCATAAGCAAACTGTGTTGGTTAAATTCATAAGGATATTTTAATCGCTTATATAATGCGATATTTTTATAACATAATTCGCACTGAATAGCCCGTGCATTAGGTGTACTAAGGTGCTTCTGCACTGAAGAAGACAGATTGTAATCAATGAAGCGTTACGACCTGAAACAAGGAAAAAATAGACACATATTGTTTTCTTGTTTAATCTTGTAAAGTTAGTTTTTTCGGCGACGTTTTCAGGTCACTGTCTGGATATAGCCCAAACAAGCAAGATCAATGAAGTAACATGATCAATTGAATGTTTTCCATAAAATAATGGAGCATTCCTGCTCTATAGATACGAGTTTGCGACCACGACCACAACCTAATCTGTGTTTTTGTTTTAAATCCTTTGTGTTTAGAGTACGTTCACGAACCGTCTGTTGAGTCGATTGTTTTGAAGAGCAAACACGTGCGGGGATCTTAACGTGACTTAACACGTTGAATGTTATATTAGACTTCTGGAGCTAGCATTGAGATTATAGATTTAAATTAAACTAAATTAATGCGCTACTAGTATACCTTTGTTTCAAAGCTCTTGTTTAACATAACAGATTTCTGTCTTTACAATACATTATATGTAATTGACGACTACTTAAAGGGACTTGTTCACAGATTTTCGTATTTTTTTAAACATGTAATTGGATATGTTTAATGATAGTTAAAACTAATTACAACAGCAAGTAAAACAGTAAAATAAAAATATATAACCGTCCCCTAGATTCGAGTTCTGGACCGCTGGAAGGAAAAGCGAGTGCGCTACCACTGCGCCACGCTGGGTTCAATATATACCATCAAATTATAATTACTATGTAAGTACTACACGTATTTGCTAATATTATATAGGAAAAGCGTGTCAAAAGCTTAATTATTTTACCGATTTAGAATGACGATTATACATTAATGAACTAATATTTTGTTAAAGTCAGGAATGTAATTTCGCTTGTTTTATCATACGATAAACTTTCTTTTTTAACATCAAAGACAATTATTTAGAAAATTGCCATTTCACCAACGAGTCATTTAAATACTGTAGAGTAACTTCTATTCATACCCTTTTCAAGGAGATCACATCCTGAATTTGAAACCGTTTAAAAGTACTTGCATGCCTTCCTTTATTTTTCCCATGCTCTGTCTATTATTGAAAGAGATGGAAAAAGCCATTGTATATTATCGTTATCATTGACGACTTCATTATTATAAATGAAATTAAAATAAAGGATATTAAAAATCGTCCAATCGTTTGTTAAATGTTTATCATCGGGAAGTCAATTCCAATGTAACCCTAGCATGTTAATACTAATATTTGTGGTTTACAATTAAGATTAAAATAAACCATTTCCACTGGATGCCGAATAAATTATATTTTTAACAGCGTATCATTGGATGGAAATCACAACACGGTCACACGCAGTCCCCTTCCTGTCGATAGTGAAGTATGCACTTTGTAAAATAAAATGCACACGTTTCGGAAGTACCTTAAAACGCTCTTAACATTTTGAACAACAGACAAAATAGAAGACATACCATTCAAAAACTCACTCACACCCGAATTGGCTGGCCCCACGAGAATAAAAGAAGCTCGGCTCTACTAAGCTCCCGAATTCGATGCTACCGACATAAGTATTAAAGCACTGCGAACCAATCCAACGGATTCATTTTTACCGACAGCGATTGCTTAAATTACATAGGGCGGTAACTGAACATCACGTGACACTATTCGAGGCCCCTGGCCAATTCAGAAAGTGGGAAACCAATCCACCATGGACAGTTTTATGAAGGCAGCAGAATTTTTTGTCAACGCTACAATACGTTAGCAACACCGTGTTTATAACAGACAAAAACGCCAAAGAACGACGGACTCTTGGTATTAACCCTAAGCAATGGTTCATCAAAAAGGTAAACACGAAGTTAATGCGGATATTAATCGTCGCTTCAATTCCAGACTCCCGTAAGTCAATTTTTGGCCATATAGAGTATTTGGTATCGTTAGAATTGTTTTGNGACAGAGACTTCGAAGTTCTTGTTGATTGTTCAAAAGTAAAAAACCTGTGTGTAAGCTTTACACGCATATCACCAGAAACACTTAAATGCATTTGTAATCGAAAGTCATTGAACATTTTGGATGCCTGTAATGTACAATTACAAATAGTTCATTGTGAGAATATTTTAAGCAACATCATTGGAACATTAGTATCAATGCATATATCTTTATGTCCGTCAGTCAATAGAAGGGAATTTAACAGACGTGTAAGCGACATTTTCTTTAAGACACGTGTTCATATTCATGAACTTCAAGTATGAGCAGATTTAACCTGTTGGATACGCTACGTCTTTTAGACGAGTATGACAGTGATCCTGAAGAACTTTTAGGCAATTATGAACTGTTCGCCGACAAGAGTAATGACTTAACAGTGCACATTCATGACACAAACAAGGCTTCTAGTTCACTTTTCACGGATAACTTTGAAATTGATAGTGATCAAAACATTGTTCTTAACATAAATGTCAATAATAACACTTTGTGATTGACCAAGAAATTCAGCCACTTCAAAAGAATGTCTTTACTGACAAGGATATCGAAAACGTGAATGTAAATATGCAAGAAGAAAAATTTGCAGTGGACTTTATTATTGAAGACCATCAAAACATTCTACATAGCATAAGTGCTAATGAAGACCGCTTTGTGGCTGAAAAAGAAACAGAACTGATTCGAAGCGATAATAATGCGAATAATATTATCAACAGTGAGAATGTGAATGCTGATAATAATGCCACGTTACAAGCCAACCTGCTAACAGACGACAGCCAATTAGATGTAGGTGATGCTGCTATGAACCATGAACACATTTTACCAGAAAACGGTAAACCACGAGGTAGAAAACGTACAAAAGATCCTATGTCCTGGGCAAATAATGAAAGAAAGGTTAAAAGACAATCTGGGAAAGAATATACAACTTTGAAAGGTGTGATTGTACAAAGGAAAACACTTAAATTGAACAAAGATTGCGAAGGGAAGTGCCGATTTAAATGTAGTAAGGTATTTCCGAAAGAATCAGCAGATACAATAAACAAACAAAGAGTTTTGGTCACTTTCTGATGATATAAAGTATGTGTTTTTTGCAAAAACATCTGAAAGACGAAGTAATGACACTAAGAAAACACATTCCATAAGAAAGTATACATACACATATTATCTGTTAAAAGACAATGAAAAGTTCAGAGTGTGTAAAGAATTTTACTTTTGGTGATAAGAGTAGATGAATGTAGAGTCAGAAGTTTGCATGAAAAGATTGCAAAAGGTGAAGGAGATTACCAAGATATGAGAGGACGTAAAACAACAAAGCGAATACCGCAACGTGACATTGATTTTATTAGAACACACATACAGTCGTTTCAAAGACGACCGTCGCATAACTGTCGCGCAAACAGTTCAGTTGCATATTTAGATGCTAACTTATCGTTAAATGCAATGTATGAATTGTACATAGACACATGCAATGCTGAAGGCGTCACACCATTAAAGAATAGCCAATACAGGAATAAATTTAACAAGGAATTTTACATTTCATTAAAAAAAAACTAAAAAGGATAGATGTGATATTTGTGAAATAGAAAAGGTGAACACTTAAAGCGTGGAAAATCCGAAATATATTGACCACATAAAAGATCGTACTGAATATCACGCAGAACGAGAAAAAGATCGTGTAGAGTCAAAGCGCTCATAGTCGCCAAGTAACAGTGTGTTTTGACTTGGAAAATGTTATTTCCCTACTCAGGGCAGAGGTGAAAAACTTTTTTCTATAAGAGAAAGTTGTCTGTATATAATTTAACGGCTCATTTTCAAAGGACATGTCCTGCTACAATGCTATATGGACGGAGGCTGATGCGGGAAGAGGGGCAAATGAGATCGCAAGTGGACTTATAGCAGTACTATTTTCAATTAATGACAAACATCCAGATGTAAAAAAAAAACACATTGTGGTCAGATTCACGTGTTCCCCAGAATCGCAATAGTGCGATGACACTAGCTTTGAAATTGTTCATGAACACCAGTGATGTTGAAAAAATTGTCCAAAAATTCTACTGCCCCGGGCATTCTGAAATACAGGAAGTTGACAACGTCTATAGTGGCATTGAAAAGGTACTCAAAGTGTGTGAAGTGTACAGTCCAGTTTCCCTAATTAGAACCATAAAGACTGTTCGACGTAAAGCCGATTTCAATATCATTCAAATGACCAAAAAGCACTATAATGACTACCTAAAAGCAGCGCAGTCATTGAAATTAAGCAATATACCCTTTACAAAGGTAAAGTGTCTTCGATATGAAAAACACCGACCTATGGATGTTCCCCTGAAACTTTCGTTTTCCGATGTGTCATACCGTACAGTAACTATTTATGGCAGGCCACCGACGAGGAATTCAGTTCCCACAGCTGCGTTGCCCTAAGCGCCCCTGCTCAGAAAACAGCCAGTTCTTTCTTTAGAAAAAAGACGCGATCTTACCAGTATGTCTGACTACATGAGTCCAATCGACAGTCAAAAGTACAAATCCAAGAAACTTTTCCTTGAAAATGACAAAGTTACAGACCAAAGTAAAACTGATGATACTCACACGACTGCTGGACCACCTACGAAACGCCCAAAGATACTTTGAGATGATTGTATAAAGCAACCAATGATCAGCAAACGGGCTTTGTGCTGATTAACGTGATTTTTTTCTAGGAGTTAACTATGCTTAAATTAATCCATAAACGTTTTGGTGAACTTTGTGATTTTTTTGGTGGTGTTATTCATGTTTAAAAAATATTATACACAATGAAAACACTTTAATTTCTGATGGGTTATTTTATGTTCTTATTTTAATATTCATGCATGTTGGTTTGCAAAGTATTTTAAGTGTACTTTTAAATTACGACAAATTTTGCTTAAGTAAACTTGTTTAGGACTGTACAATTATCAGTTTTTTTAGTTAAAGTTACATGTTCATTTTTTTCAATAATATTTTTCTTCTTAGCATGTTAAATAATTATCTTTGGTGCATAATGAAGCCAAATGGATGTTATGATAATAAAGCTTCAGAAGAATAGTATACAGTGTTTTAAAAGAGCTTAATCAAATTATAGTGATCTATCATCGTAAGACCTACTTGGCCACTAACGCTAAAAACCATGGACTTTCGGGAAAATTAGCTGACAGTTAGTTTCTATTAATACTGTAGTAATGTAAAATGTATAAAAACATTTTTAATTAATTAATTTAACGTGATAACTCTTCATAATCTGACCTTCTAGTTTGCACAATTAACAATTAAAAAAATAAAACCCCGTAAGTCGGTATGTGATCAAGATTTTGATGATCAAAACAAAGTAACTTCTTACAGGTGTCTAGAATTAAATAAAATCTTATATTTCGTAAATTTCTACACTCTAAACCAAAATATAAACACCTATAATTGATTACTTAAGAGACGTATATTTATGAAAATGTACCTGCCTTATGCTAATTGTAGTTTGACTACATATGCCAAATTTTAAAGCTGTAGCTATTACAGAAAACAAAGTTATTCGAATCCAAATTTTCAAATCCCGTTTTCTCGAAATGAGAAAAAATGACTTACGGGGGTCTGGAATTGACGCAATTTTGTCGCATGTTTGGCATTGTTATTGCAATTTTAGCAAAGTAAACTGTTTTTCTTGGTATTTTCCGCCCATTAGTCAAGCGTATGAAATGACACGTACGAACTAGACGACATGTGAATCACGATTTAAACAATACAACTACAGTATCCACTTTACGACCGAGCGTAGCGTAATATTGTATTTCGATCGACGTGTTTCACGTTCCCAATTTTAGCGATTATCATGGCGCAATAATTTATCGATGAATTAAAACCGAGGCTCGTGATGTACTACTGTCTTCATATATATATATCGGTCATTTTACGTTTATTATACTTCAATTATTACAAACGTTCCTTTTTGATTAACGAAATTAAATTATACATACAACTTCATTATTTATTATAATTGTCATTATATAAATAAAAAGTCGCTAATGCAAATGTATACTAGTTTTAGATCAGTGTTCTTTCTGTGAGACTGACAACTGACGTATTACTACCAAACCATTTTAATAAATTATTAGATTATGAACACAAGACGTCTGTGTCACCAGAACGTGCATAGTTCCATCCCAATTGTAAGATAAGACATTGCAATTACATAATCAACATGGTATAATATCAGATAGTGAAGTAAGACTTCACGCTCATCTATATGCAAATGCACGCAATTAACTTCGACAATTTACAAGCGTTGAACTGCAGAGGTCAAAAAGACTTTTAAACGACAACTGATTACAATAAAAACAATCTGTTTGACTGATTGAATACGAGATATCAAACGTGACTTTGCAATGCAATCTTCGAATAATTTGATTTGCTAAACATTTAAAAGTGCATTTAGTCAAGTTGACAATGTGTAACCCGATTTTGCAACGACCTCTAGTACTAATATGTTTTTGTTTTAACATTTAAAAGAGCTATTCGTAGAGCTAATATATTGTATTTAATAGATGAAATAATTATTGATTAAGGCATCAGCAACGCCCGATCTTTGGTGTGTTTGTGGGTCGGTATTTTATTTTAAAGATATCAGTTCAACATTACATCATATATACTTTTGGCCTATGGTCGTAATTTTAATTCCGCGAAACAAATGTCAGCCATTGACATTTTGTGATCTGTGTACCCTGTAAATTCGATAGATTCCACAATAAAAAAGGTTATTCTTATTGTCACAACTAACCCAACCCACGGGTACCCTAGTTTTTTTCTATATACTTATGTTCATTAATTATGTTTACTTCAATGAAATTAGCCATGATCAATATACTTTTAATATCGAACAATTGTTTTATAAAATGGTGATTTTCAAATAACACAATCAGAAGGCCATCACAGTTACGTTAGAAAAAGTGGTTATGTTGTGATCGTTAAATAATTTTGTAATACAACAAAAGAATTGGAAACATATCCAAATATGCAAAATAAAGTTACTTCAAGTGTGAAACGTATTACGACAAATAGAATGTGTTAGATTCTTTTTATTGAACATTAAATCCACTGAAAATTATGATGCCTCTATAGGCAATCCCAATCAGCCCTGTCACTTTTCGTTTTATTAAGACAGACAACTCCTTCAAAACATGACATCGGGAATGTGTAAAGGGTCTATTGGCGTACACTTCGTATAGCAGGTTAGCATTCCTTTTTTCTTTCAAAACACATAGCTTGTTTATCTTCTTCACCGCAGTTTTTTTAACTGCATGTATTCTATTTCCGACGAAGCTATCGTTGCATGGCGTTCGTTATTATTATGTTAATTCGATTTAGTTTTCATATAGTTAACAATTGTCAGTTAAATTGACATTCTGGTTCTCTTATCTGGGTATCGAAATGTACGCCGAGTAGGGAACAAGCAGGTGAAATTAGCCTGGCATAAAGATGAACAAATGGATGTCAACCGTTTGTAAATCACTTTCACAGAAAGAAACGTCACTGCTTTTTGGTTTAAATAGTGTTATTGGGGTATCTTCGGTGGTTTTTCTACAATAATCTACTCAATCGCATATAAGCAGTATTTTCATTTTTGTATTCATTAATATTTAACTGTCAATCAAACTACAATTCTTCTATATGTATGGAATTCATGAATTGCTGTGACTTTAAACAACACAGGAAATAACCGATGCAAACAGATAACATTTTCACGAACGAAGATTGACCTTAATTCCTTAGATAGGACGCTAACCAAGATCGTTTACAATTACGGGTTACCGTTGACTGATTGCTGAGAAGTTCTTTATCAAGAATACCCGTTGTTTCTGGATGGTTTGGAGCCAATTATAAAAGTCATCATAAATAAATTGCAAATGTGTTTAATACTCATACTATTATCGATTACTCAAAGTTTAAAAACATATTTTGATGATATAGATAAATTCCACTTTAAAACTAAGTTAAATGATATTAAATATATATAGTCTGAGCAGTATATGACTTTACCTTTTGTTAACTAAAACTGTAGAAGTATGTGAGACCATGAAGATATATTACACGTTTTGAAATTATTTGAAATGAATATGCTCTTTTATACTTTTGATACTGATACATTTGTGGAAAATGATCGATAGCTACCTGTGTCATTTTATGTCAAGTCTGAGTACTTTAATTTATGAAGTTTTAAAGTCTATGCTGCCAAAACAAAACCACACTTATTTAATCAAAATAATAAACAAAATCCAAATATAATATTTCACCTAAATTGTTAATGCGAGTCCTCAAATGATATGTTTAAAGCACACACAAGGTAAATACAAGTTGCCCATCTGTTTGAAATAGTACACAAACAACAATGCCAATAAGATAGGTCAGGACTGATCTCTTAAAATGTTATTGAATCGAGTTATTATTCGCTTTCATTGTTTTTTAATTTGAATTACGAGGCTATTTAGCTAATGTTTGTGTGTTTTGTGATTCGTTGTGGGCTAAGTGTAAGGTAAGGCTAGCCATCAACCGGTTTACACGCTTGATGCTTTGAATCGACCATTCCAAGGCTGTGGCCACAGCTTTAATCATGCCGTATTATTTTTGTTTGTTTGATATGTGTATTTTTTTGGTATGTGTATTTATTTTTGTAAAGCCTATATGTATGGCCTATTGGTCGTTTGCTTTTAATCAGTTTAGCGGACAAAAATATGTCTGGAGGTTCATTATTCCTATTTATGTAAAGAAAGGGACATCTAATTACATGATCATCCGGTGAACATCTAATTACATGATCATCCGGTGAACTTTCATCATTTTCTCAATAATAAGTTTGTATCATTAATATGTATCATTGCTCCTTGCTTGGTCTCAAATCTACTTATTGTGTTCTATTTCATCGGCGTGTTAAGAACATGTCAATAACTTACCTGTTCCCCAGGTTTATATTCAACGCCTTTCTCGACGACTGCAGAGTCATCGCCCCTATTATTTTCTTCAGACAGGTCCATGGAACTTGAAAAGGCTATGTTGTCGATACCACGTTGTCGCAAATGAGAGTTTGGGCGAATGGAAACTTCAAGAAAGAAACATATTATGCTTCAAAGTTTGAGAAAATGGACTTACTGGTATTTGTTCAAAGTTGAACAAGAAGAAAATATTCATACTGTTTATCTCAGATTAAACAAGAAATGACTGTAGAACGACAACGGCGTTGAGATAAATATTGAGTAATCTGTTTTGCAATTGAATAATGCATGATGGACCAATGAACACCGACGTTACAGTCAGACACCAGATGAGTCGGTCGCCACAAAGAAAACATATCGTATCCTAGATTCTTCGAACACCATAAGAAAACGTATCCGACAAAAAATAAATTTGACACAATCTCATACAGAAATACATGTATCTGAACCGGGAATAAACGACTATATACATGTATACTTACCGTTTTTTTCACTATGATAAACTAAATATTTGTTATTCAAGGAAACAAACTTGTAATTGAATTTGTCAGGGAAAAAAACAACACGTATACATATTTGTTTAAATTACATGTAACCAGCTATGCGTATGAGTAGAATTTCAAAAACAGAACAAGACCGTTATTGATTGAATTTGTCAAAAAAAAAAAAACAGATACAACTAAAGTAATATGGATAATATTTTGTCGTATATCATACTTTTTAACCAAATTTATTTGACTTGAAGGAAAGATTAAACATATAGCTAATTTAAAGATTGAACACAGCTCGTGGAGGCGTTGATAAAAGGGACACTTACAAATAATTCGCACTAAAATGCATCCGCAAATATCAATGAACATACAAAATAATTTTATAAATATAATTTCACCATTATTGTACACTATCGAAAGGAGGCAATGCTCGAGCTCAACAGTCATGCTTACGTTTTGATCGCCATGGGCTCAGCGAATTGGAGCTTAGAACATTACAATTTAATTTCTCTGATCACTTGTAAATAAAAATACGACAATCAACCTAAACCAGCACATCTCTCGTTTCCCTCATAATTGTGATATAACCTTGTTCATACCAGGACCTGTCCGTCCATCCTTTGCCACACGTTCAGTCATAGCTCAGCCTGCTGGACCTGAGGTGCAATAACTGCAATAAAACCGTGTATGAAATCAGGAACATGTTGGATTTTGGAACTCAGAAAACAAATGTTAATGTTTTGTTAACATACGGGTTACACAACACACCATTTCGTTTATATACGTATTTAATGCTACGTAAACGATTGTACTTCATGTTGTAATAGTATTGCAGCAAAACACACAAAAGTATGAAACGGAAAATAATTACAACATATGTGTTAATGTCTAAAAACTAGTTTTTTTTGCACATAACGTAGCGTCTGGAGTCCCTTCAATCAGCCCTATTACTCAAACTTGGACTAAATATTATATTTGCAAACTATTCGATTATGTATTGATGTTCTGTATAATGTATTGAAAGAAAATCACTGAACATGAACGGATATATTTGCTTGAGCGTTAAGAAACTATTTTGCAATCCGAAAAAAATATGCATTTTATAATTTAGATTATTGTCACACTAGTTGCTTGTGACCCATCATACGCACCGCATTGTCAGACATGTTGAAGGCAAAATAACTCAGGAATGGGTGGATAACTAATGGTGAAAAAAGTGTCTTTATGCTAAGCACTTTATGCTACACTTCCGACCACCGACTGACCGATTGACTCCAGTATACCCCAAAATATTCCGGGGTATATAAATGAAATGGTTTTAACCGCCCATGACCCTCGTTTTGCATATTCCCGAGACCACTTTTCTACAAAGGCAGCGACGCCAGGGTAAATAGTTTCACCTTTAGTGTTGTGAAATCTGCTCATTCGTGAATTAGTATAAGTTATACAAAAATACATAACGCGTCTTCGTGTATATGAATTCAGATTTCAAATAGTATTTATTCATCCCTACTGAAACGACGTTTTTTAACTTAGAAACACATTCATGATATTCAATCTGCGTCAAATTGTTGGTTGTTATAATGCTATAACCATAAATTCTCTTACAACTAATTCTTTTACACATATCAAAAAAGGTGTTTAAAATGTATTGCCACTCAAACTTATTATTATTATTGAAATATTGTGTTTATATTTCTTATTTCACAATTGTACTAGATTGTACGGAGAGAGCCAAAACACAAATCTTCCCCCAACAACCCGCTTAAAAAGTATACATCTAGGGAGGTGAAATAAAATGTATTTTATTTATGACATCACCGAGTATTCAGGATATGAGCAGCGTGGTATTCCGATTAATAATTTCATTGAATACAAATTTAATAAGATGTAAGCATCGATGGTTTATAAGTTGAAAGATCCGTTTCAGTTTAACGTCGAATACTCTTTGGCAGATATTTTAAATTTACATTTAAAACCCATCAGCATTGCTTCAATACTTGTAAAGCACCCATGCTCATATTTTCGCGTATTTTAAGTATGTAAACTTAGCTTAATGCATGTGCGGAAAATTTCGTCCAAGATAAGCATTTGCAGCTTATCACGGACGACACTAAACGATTTTACGATTTCATAACGATTTTATAGTTTAAGTTTAAGCGACAAATGTCGTCCCAGATTAGCCATTTTTCAAAGCATCGTCGGTTTGGAAACAAGTATACGTGTTAGCCAATCGTTTAACAAAATAGCAGAATTAATAAAAAAAAATACAATAAGAAAACATCGAAAAATGAAATAACAAAATCTTAAGTATGGGCGAATTGTACGTGCCGATGTTTTGCATCTTTTTCAGTCTTGTGCAACCTTTCCATTGCAATATTTACTGATGNTGAAATCGTCCAATCAGGACGGGGGTATTCCTACTGAACACGCATACATCACATGACGTGACGCGTGCGTTTTTATACAACAGTCGATGCACATGATTTCCATGCGGATAACGGGATGTTTGAATTTAAGTTAAGTAAGTTACATTAATATGCATTGCCCATTTACCGTGTTTTATTGTAACCAAGAGGGAATGACGAAGATCAATGCATTGCCATTTTGCGAGAATTCCCGAGCGAGACCGACGAGGAAAGCGATGATATAAATATGGACAATCTAACCTCACCATGAAAACGTACGTTCTGCCGTTCGGAATGAACTTTATACGCAACTTCAGGTGGGGAAAACACGTGCCCATCGTACCAACATTCGACAACTGGACATTGAGAAGGTCAAAGAGGTGTTGAAAACTAAAAGGAACGGAGGTGGGAATAACGGAACGACGAAAATATGAATAGAGAAAACAAAGATGACGCCAGTTATCTGAATTTGTATTGACTTATTTACACAAAGACTAATTGGTATGGTTTGGTTAAAATAGACGATATGTTGGAGATTAAAACGTTAACCGTTTATATTGTTAGTTGAATATGATTATCAATAACGATTTTGAAGTGCCATTTTTTTGTTTTGTTCTTTAGTTTTTTTTTAGTTGTGCAGAGTTGTATTTTTACCATAAATTATCTCATGCATTCATGT
The DNA here is from genome assembly GCA_007657795.1 of Dreissena rostriformis. NCBI lineage: Eukaryota > Metazoa > Mollusca > Bivalvia > Myida > Dreissenidae > Dreissena > Dreissena rostriformis. The sequence goes on along the minus strand of VMBQ01005413.1, from coordinate 41,977 downwards.
TATATACAAAATAGTTCCAAGTACATGTATTGTTAGGGTGTATAATATAAACAAATAATATAAAGTTATTATATAAATACATTCGTATACAAAACATACAGTTTCATATTTCAAAGCATTATACGCTGTTACTAACTTGAACATAAATACTATATACAGTTTAAGATGTAAGCATGTATTTCTTTTATCTAGTACCAAGTTTTTACATAATAAACACGAATAATACACTACCACCGCATTTAGTCAATTGCATCCATAACTCACGATTAAACATGAGGTCAAACTGAGTTGTCATTTATATATCTGCTTTGTAGTATGTTACTTGCAAAATACATTATTATATACGTGGCCTCTACTCGATTCAGGTAAATTTATAATAATAAAGCTTTGAATACAAAAATAAATACATTATTTTGTTCATATTAAGAATGTTTAAGTATTTTTGATTTAGATTGTATCAACAATTAATCCAGAAGGCCGAAACCAATGTGAATAAATATGAAGTACAAACATTCAAGGAAAATAGATAAACGTGTGCAAAAATACAAATAATCAAACAACGTCGCGCTGAAAAGAAATAATGTTTTAACGGCATTCCATTTTTAAATATGTACACCCTGAGCATAATTAGCAAAAAGCTCAGTTACAATTTTACGAGAGCAATACAATAGATTTTATCTTAGACTGAGGAAGCTTATTGGCTGAGATATATTTGTTCGTGTTCATATCTTGATGCAAACCTGATGAAGGCATGATATAAGAGGATCACGATGACCCTAGATCACACACCTAAGTAATTTATTTGATGTAGAATGATAATTTTAAGTTCGTGTTTAATTTACACATATGATAAATAACGAATAGTTGTACACACATATAAAGAACAACGAGCATTTATACAAGACATATACAACTAAGAACGACCTCCCTCAGCCACTCAATTGTGCAGATACGCATTGGAGTCTTGAAGTTTCCCATACGTGCAATAGCTCAGGCACGTTCAAATGCATACATGAAGTGATACACGCACTATTTGAAAAAATATACACATGGGCTAATAATATGATTACATTTTTACGAACATCGACACAATCTGTACACAAGCATGCTGGAATATAGCATACAGTTATCATTTCAAACATTAATATTATGTTGTGTTCACTAAACAAATTAAACTTGATTTCATCTGATGGATGAACATGCTTCTAAAATAAATAAATAAAATAAATATATTATTTTATTGACCGACAAATATATTGCTTCTAGGAGTTATACGCTTAATGTTTATTTTATCGATAAAGAATCTATGTATTTATTCAGAATTGTTGTGTAAAATACCTTCTTCAGCATTTCCACAATTTTTTCAATAACTTTCAAAACAAATAAGCAAAATGTATCAAACATTTAAAAATCTTTGTAACAGAAAACATTAACACAAAGAGAGAGCCTAAGAATACACATAAATTGGTAGTTAAAACTGATAAATAATAATTAAGACATGAAATTAGATTATACAAACTGAAATGAACAAAACTATAATTTATGTACAATAATTGGATACATTATACAAATATCATGCTGTCAATAATTATGTATAAGTCTACATATGTTACATATACGCATTTAATATTATACGATACTAAATACGGTCAGCCATTAATTTGGTTGGTTTGATTGGTTTAATTATAGGCTTTTGTTTAATGTAAATGTATCTAGTTAAAACATGCATTTTAAGAATTGTTATGCAAATTCATAAACCATTTCATTTTGAAAACATTGTAAAAAGCATGTTTGTATTGACACATAAAATACAATTATAAAACTAACGTAAAAATATATTTACGCGGTAGGCGCATTAGTTGATTACATTATCTGTCAAATATACTCCAAAATACATAACCTAATAAGTTATTCCATAAATGACCTTCACAAGAAAATAAACTTGTGAGAAGAGACTATGCATATTAAAGTATTATACGATCACAAAACCGAATGCATTGGCTTGTTGTTTTTGCTTACATCGATCCAAATATTATTATCGACATTCTATCAACAGTCGTCTTGCATGGCATTTGGATTATAATAACATTTAATTAGATAATACTCGAAAATGTACAATGTACATGTTTATTTGGTAGACAACAAGAGGCATAGAAAAGGAAACGTGTTTCGATAGTTGTCACCGTATGACACTATGACGTGGGAGTGCGAGTTCATTTTCAGATGAACGAATTATAATGTTATCTTTCCGCGAAGGAGTGTCAATTGTTCTTCAATTAATGTGTCTGTCCCTCAGATGCTCTGGTAAACCGTGCAGTCTGCGTCAGCAAAGACTAATGCTGATTTAGCATTGGCCCTGGAGACTCAAACAATGGAGCGTAATGGTTCTTTTCCCTAACGAGATAAGCACACTCGCAGGTAGAACTATGTGTAGTAATGTCAGCATCAGACTCGGGGAATGTTTTGCGTTTTAACTTTTCTCTTAAACAACTTTCGCCTTCTGTTTCAATGTATTATGCAGTTATCAGAGTCAGCTATAGCATAATGACATTGATCTGTTAAACCAATTCAATCTGATTATACAGCTTGATGGTAACTGTGAGATTTAAGATATTTAAAGAAAATATTTAAATATTCGATGACTCATTTCAAAAACACAAAATGGTATTCAAAAATGTTACACCGGGGGCGGAAACGTCTTCAATTTGTTTTACTGTTGATCACTAGTTAAAATGGCGTTCGTTTACATTGTTTTAACGTCCTTGTTGTCCAACTGAAGAAAAACCCATTAACGATACATATACATATATATTATTGTCATTTAAAATACCGTTATAGGTATTTTGTTGACCCAATACTACTTCAAATTTCGTTATTTGTATCTGTTTCGTTGTCCGTATTATACATTACTGTTCGTAAATATTTCTTTGTTCTTGGCTAAGTGTGAGGTTTAAGGCCCTTCAACCCAGATTTAGCCCCCACCAATGCTTTAATTTCTATTGACAATTGCATGCTTCTTTTCCCTGTTTTTGTTTGTGTGTTTTTAAGCATGTTTCGCGTTGCGTCTAACGCTTTCGTAATGTGCTTGTCTGTTTGACAATTGGTCACTTCCCTTAAGTAAAGGACCTCGTTAGGATAGTAAGTTATGTCCTTTGATGATGCAGCTCATCACCCCCACCCCTTTATATACGTCTTTAATAGTTTTATACCTCTTTTTGATATTATACAGATATTTATGGATTTAATGTATAATGCACTTCAATAAAAATGTATGTTGTAGATACTACGATGTCATTTCATAAACCACTTTAACCACCTTTAAACCACTATCAACAGATTGTTTTAAATAAATTATTATTTAATTTTTAGAAGAAAAAGATAGCTTAGATACTCACATCGCACGTTTAACTCTTGATTTTGACTACACCGGCGGCTTAAGTATCGTTTATATCGCCCCATTGGTGCAAAAAGGTAAAAGGAAACGTGTGGCATTTAATTTTTAATCTCACACGTTACCTTTCTGCACCAAGGAGGCGATATAAACTCAATTTCATTCAAGTCACTGAGATCAATATCTAAATAGGGAAAGCTCAATAACAGCTCTATTTGCAGATTAATAAGCATACTATTGGCACAAAATGGGTTAAGCTGCTTTTATAATTTGAATTGATAAATAATTTGACGAAGTTGAGCGGAAATAAGAAACCTCAAATAAGTCTATGGTCTTATAACTGCCTTGTATAGTCGTATCAGGCCCTTTTAATTAAAATCCGTCGCGTTGCTTTCATTACCTGTTTAACGCTGAAAACATTCATGCAAAATAGCAACAGTATGATGTGAACGAAAATTGAAATTAATACACATGCAAAACCCTTCGTTAATTTAACTTGTCCCGAATAAACAAATTAAATAAGAGATGTGAACGTAAATAGAAATGTAAGAATAAATTACCGAACGTTCAAATACCCAAATCACGTTATAGAAACTGGTACAGTCAAGTTACCATTTCCGGATCATTACCCATAGCTCATCACTTTGATGTTCAAGATTGCGAATCGCGATTAATAGTTGACATTTTTAGATGATATTTTGCACACAGCACTTCAAGGCGTGTTCTTTAAACGCATTGATTGAGTCGTAATCGGAGATTTTTTTTGTCAAACATTTCGGTATGTTTTGCTGATATGTACATAAGACTTTGTTTACTTCCGTCTAGTTTGCAAAACGAGGCTGAACATTTTTCGCGGCTACATGCTTTAACTCTGTTGGAAATTAAGAAGTTTACACATTAATTTAAATGCCATTTAGTAGTCTTTTTCCCTGCAAAAGTCCATTTTAGTTTTTTGATTTGTGTTTAAGATTTTGTTACAACTTAAATGAAATGAAGAATTAGGGCAATAACGGATCAAGCGTGATAATATGCGTATTGATAATATATAATATTAAAATATATGCAAATCTTGTTGATTCTTACAATAAATGATCTCAATCTTAATGTTGTATTTATGTTCCATGTTCAATATGGATGATTAGATATGATTAAACAAATCTACATGGTTTATAAGATGCTCATATCTTTTCGATCTACATGTTTTTAGGATTTTCAACAGATAATTCATACAAGAACACCATGCGTAAAGTGTAGATACAAGATCACATATAGAAAAACAATTTATAACAAATAAAAAATTAATATAATTTATAACTGTCAATGTAACTTGGTCAGTGTAAACAACACAGTTCATGTTTCGACCGTTTAAATAGCGTGTTAGATGCCCCCAGAGTGGTTTCGATCACGTGATCCGTTATGGCTACAAATGATCCGTTATTGCATGAATTTTGCGGCGAACAAAAAGGTATCACAAATACATTTTGCCTGCGTTTAATGATAAGACTATGTGCTGAGTCAGTAAGCAAAGGTAATATTTAACAAAACTGGTGTAAAAGAAGTCTCAAAACATTTATTGCTTTTCACCAGGACAACTTTATTACGCTACTGATCCGGTTATGGTAACGTGACTGTACCTGCTTTTTCTTAACGACTTTGGTATGGGCTAATGTGAAATAAATTCATGTTAACTTGACTTAGATGTAAATCAGACGCACGTTTTATCTCAAGTAAGTCCAACAATTGCATCAAAGTAATTCGAGTTTGTATAAAAAGTTAAAAACATGCAATTAGTGGTCTTGGTTATCATCATTAAGGAATACAATAACCGGTTGAAAGTGAATAAAAAAATTAAACATGTCTCCATTAAACATACAAGAAACATGTCATACCATAAATGTTTATATAAAACCCGGCATTTTATATACACATATATATCCTCCCAAATCAAACAAAGCTTTTCAGTAAGACATGATCAATCAGGAAATGTGAACTTAAATACAAACTGCTTCTTTAACGCGTGACCGTAAATTGTGGACGTGATGTTTATATTTTTGTAACGTTAATATTACGCTGAAATAAAAATTCTTATTATACAAGACGCATTCAAAAGAACAGAATAACGTATGTTTATTTAATGACCGATGCTATCAAAAACGAACATACCCATACATAAATGATATCAATAACCATCTAAATGCATGAATAAGAGTGCACATTAGGAATCAAAACCCGTATGCTAAACACGTGTCTTTTACAATAACATAAAACCATTTAATGACGATATGCACTGAGTGTATTTTTACAAAAAGTATATGATCTATTCAGAAAATATTGTATTACGTACTTGGAATTCTCACTAGGAAAAACACGGTTATTTAATTGTTTTGAATTACGACTTACGTGAAATAGAGTGCCTAAACACGTAAATCGTTAAATTTGTTTTCGCGTATAGCGACATGTCTCTGAAGCGATGACTTGTAGGCAAAATCTTTCTTGCATCCATGGCAGGTATACGCCGTTGTATTTGAATGATTGTTGATATGCCCAGTATAACTGTTTTTTTTTCAAGAAACCTTATCCCGCACAGCCTACACACATACTGGCTATTTCCTGTATGCTTCAAAAGACGGTGTCGTCTCCAAGAAAACATANTTCAGAAAATATTGTATTACGTACTTGGAATTCTCACTTGGAAAACAACGGTTATTTAATTGTTTTGAATTACGACTAACGCGAAATAGAGTGCCTTAACGCGTAAATCGTGAAATTTGTTTTCGCATATAGCGACATGTCTCTGAAGCGATGACTTTTAGGCAAATTATTTCTTGCATCCATGGCAGGCATACGCCTTTGTATTTGAATGATTGTTGACTTACCCAGTATAACTGTTTTTTTTTCTCAAAAAAACTTTATCCCGCACAGCCTACACACATACTGGCTCTTTCATGTATGCTTCAAAAGACGGTGTCGTCTCCAAGAAAACCAATTATTAAAGGTTTTCGGGCACAGTTCACACATCAGCTTTGTATTCTGGTGAACACTCTTCTGGTGTTGCAAAAGGTCATAGTTTGGGGAAAACTTCTTGAAACATGTAGGACATGTCTTCTTTTTCTGAGAATGAACACATGTCTTGTGTCTAAACATATTCCCTCTCGAAAATGACATGTAAGGGCATTTGCCGCACGTGTATCTCCGTCTGCTTTGGTCTTGTTGTTAATTTCCTGAAAAGTTTAAAGATGTATACGCTGTAATACGCAAAGATGTGTTTGCCAACAACAACAATAATATATTGGTTCATGCAAACACATCTTTGCGTATTACAGCAGACGACATTTAAAAACCTAGTGCCAAAAGGTGAATATACTCATAATGAGAAAATTCGTCTGTCATTGGCTTTCAAGGGCTAATGATGTATAAGACTTCACATTCAAATTGCTATCTGCAATATAATTGAACTGATTAAAACAGTCTNTTTAAACTCGGCAGTATTACTTTGAAATGATTCCAAGACAATTATCATCCATTTAATCGATAAAAATAGAACATCGTCGAATTAAGGTGTCGTCGAATTTGGGTTATGGTTAGGATACTTAAAGGGGGGGGGTTATCACAAGTTTGCGAGGCGGCGTATTAATAAAAGTTCGTAAGGGGGAGGTAATTAATACTAGTAAAAGTGCCTTTATTTTGTTAAAGTTTTTTTTCTCATATATCAGTACTTAAGTTAAGATAGAAATAAAATTTTGAATTGATTTCCACCAGAAACAATATTCACATAAAGAAATAGTTAGGCTGTGATTGTTGGTTGAATACAGATTTTCTTNAATGGGACTGTAGATGTTGATCTTATGACTAGGGTTCTTAAATAGCGGGAAATCATGATCTGCACAGTAAATTGACCAGCGGTGGTCCTGTTCGTTATAAGCTTTCTGATTAATGAGTGCAATCAGTTCGCGTGCGCTAGGGTGTAGGTTTGAAAGTAGACCCTCATGTGATCCTATCCGAGCGAGTTGGTCAGCATGTTCGTTTCCCAAAATACCTACGTGACTCGGAATCCAAAGAAATTTAATTAGGCTGTTTTTAGTTGTTAATTTAGTAATTTTCTTTAACACTGAATATATTAAGTCAGGTCGCGTTCTAGATGTACCTGCTTTTAACGCTTGCAAAGCGCTGAGTGAATCAGATATAATTACATAATTAGATCATGCGTTTCTAATTCGTTCGGCCATGTTAGCGCTTTGTTTATTATGTATAATTCACATGTAAATATAGACAGGTGTTCTGTGTATTTTACTTTACTGTGATGGATGATAGCATTTTGAGTGTTATATATTAAGGAGATTAAAACGTCAACCGTTTATATTGTTAGTTGAATATGATTATCAATAACGATTTTGAAGTGCCATTTTTTGTTTTATTCTTTAGTTGGTTTTTAGTTGTGCAGAGTTTTATTTTTACCATATATTTTCTCATGCGTTCATGTTATATACAAAATAGTTCCAACTACATGTATTGTTAGGGTGTATAATATAAACAAATAATATAAAGTTATTATACAAATACATTCGTATACAATACATACAGTTTCATATTTCAAAGCATTATACGCTATTACTAACTTGAACATAAATATTATATACAGTTTAAGATGTAAGAATGTATTTCTATTATCTAGTGCCAAGTTTTTACATAAAAAAACGAATAAAACACTATCACTGCATTTATTCAATTGCATTCTTAACTTACGATTAAACATGAGGTCAAACTGAGTTGTCATTAATATATCTGCTTTGAAGTATGTTACTTGTAAAATACATCATACATCACACGCCTACGTAATTTATTTAATGTATAATGATAATTTTAAGTTCGTGTTTAATTTACACATATGATAAATAACGAATATTAGTACACACATATAAAGAACAACGAGCATTTAAAAAAAGAAATATAAAACTAAGAACGACCTCCCTCAGCCACTCAATTGTGCAGATACGCATTGGAGTTTTGATGTTTCCCATACGTGCAATAGCTCAGGCACGTTCAAATGCATACATGAAGTGATACACGCACTATTTGTAAAAATATACACATGCAATAATAATATGATTACATTTTTACGAACATCGACACAATCTGTACACAAGCATGCTGGAATATAGCATACAGTTATCATTTTAAACATTAATTTTAGGTTTTCTTAACTAAACAAATTAAACTTTATTTCATCTGATGGATGAACATACTTCTAAAATAAATAAATAAAATAAATATTTATTTCATTGACCGACATATATATTGCTTCTAAGAGTAATACGCGTTATGTTTATTTTATTGATAAAGAATGGATGTATTTATTCAGAATTGTTTGTAAAATACATTCTTCAGCATCTCCACAATTTTTTCAATAACTTTCAAAACAAATTAGCAAAATGTATCAAACATTTAATAATCTTTGTGACAGAAAACATTAACATAAAGGGAGAGCCTAAGAATAAATATAAATTGGTAGTTAAAAATGATAAATAATAATTAAGAAATGAAATAAGAATATACAAACTGAAATGAACAAAACTATAATTTCTGTACAATAATTGGATACATTATACAAATATCATGCTCTCAATAATTATGTATAAGTCTACATATGTTACATATACGCATCTAATATAATACGATACGGTCAGCAATTATTTTGGTTAGTTTGATTGGTTTAATTATAGGCTTTTTTTTAAATGTAAATGTATCTAGTTCAAACATGCATTTTAAGAATTGTTATGCAAATTCATAAACCATTTCATTTTGAAAACATTGTAAAAAGCATGTTTGTATTGACACATAACATACAATTATAAAACTAACGTAAATATATATTTACGCAGTAGGCGCATTAGTTGATTACATTATCTGTCAAATATACTCCAAAATACATAACCTAATACGTTATGCTATAAATGACCTTCACAAGAAAATAAACTTGTGAGAAGAGACTATGCATATTTACGTATTATACGATCACAAAACCGAATGCATTGGCTTGTTCTTTGTGCTTACATCGATGCAAATATTATTATCGACATTCTATCAACAGTCGTCTTGCATGGCATTTGGATTATAATAACATTTAATTAGATAATAATCGAAAATGTACAATGCACATGTTTATTTGGTAGACAACAAGAGGCATAGCAAAAGGAAACGTGTTTCGATAGTAATGTTGTCAACGTATGACACTTTGACATGGGAGTGTGAGTTCATTTTCAGATGAACGAATTATAATGTTATCTTTCCGCGAAGGAGTGTCAATTGTTTTTCAATTAATGTGTCTGTCCCTCAGATGCTCTGGTAACCCGTGCAGTGTGCGTCAGCAAAGACTAATGCTGATTTGGCATTGGCCCTGGGAGACTCAAGCAATGGAGCGTAATGGTTCTTTTCCCTAACGAGATAAGCACACTCGCAGGTATAACTATGTGTAGTAATGTCAGCATAAGACTCGGGGAATGTTTGCGTTTTAGCTTTTCTCTTTAAAAACTTTCGCCTTCTGTTTCAATGTATTATGCAGTTATCAGAGTCAGCTATAGCATAATGACATTCATCTGGTATACCAATTCAATCTGATTATACAGCTTGATGATAACTGTGCGATTTAAGATATTTAAAAACAATATTTAAATGTTTCGATGACTCATTTCAAAAACACAAAATGGTATACAAAAATGTTTCACCGGGGGCGGAAACGTCTTCAATTTGTTTTAGTGTTGATCACTAGTTAAAATGGCGTTCGTTTACATTGTTTCAACGTCATTGTTGTCCAACTGAAGAAAAAACCATTAATGATACATATACAATAATTGTAATTTAATGATTGCCTTATTGTTATTTAAAATACTGTTACAGCTATTTTGTTGACCCAATATTACTACAATTTTCGTTATTTGTATCTGTTTCATTGTCCGTATTATACATTGATGTTTGTAAATATTTCTTTGTTCTTGGCTAAGTGTGAGGTTTTAGGCCCTTTAACCCAGATTTAGCCCCCACCAATGCTTTAATTTCTATTGACAATTGCATGCTTCTTTTCCCTGTTTTTGTTTGTGTGTTTTTAAGCATGTTTTGCGTTGTGTCTAACGCTTTCGTTATTTGAGTGACTGTTTGACAATTGGTCACTTCCCTTAAGTAAAGGACCTCGTTCGGATAGTAAGTTATGTCTCTTGATGGTGCAGCTCATTCCCCCACCCCTTTTTATACGTCTTTAATAGTTTTATACCTCTGATTGATATTATACAGATATTTATGGATTGAATGTATAATGCACTTCAATAAAAATGTATGTTGTAGATACTACGCTGTCATTTAATAATATTTTCTCACAATAGGTGGTTTTGTTACTTATCGGTAAGTATAGCAAACATTCTTCTTATATTTTTGTTAAATAGGAGTTGCCCATTTGACTGCGGAGTATAATAATTTAAGACTCCGTAAGAACGTGTATTTTAAGTAATGTAAGCGCGTTTGAATTAAGAAAATACAGTGTTCAAATACAAAGGAGTTATACTCACTGGTTGGCATTTGCAGGGAGTCATAGTGGCCGGGGTCCGTCGATCTTGGAGCCAGGTCGTCGTACATTTCGTGAGGGGACGATTCGCTGTTAGCACGAGTTCCTCCAACACGTCTTTAATATTAAGAACATCTGCCATAACCTCTTTAATGTTTAAGGTGATGAAAAGTATTGGAAACGAATTGGAACTTTAGATATTGTATTTATATGGATTGCTCTGTTATGTAATACTCGACACGGCATGTCAGACTATATGAATTATCGACAATGAACATAAACGTGTATACATGTTTGCTAACTCTGAAATAAATCATATGAATCCTGTAAAATATCGATGAGTATGTATCATATATATGACAACAAAAGTTATGTATTTGCACAATACATGTTTAAATAGGCAATCAAATTATCGATAATACCGTTCGATATGAAATACATAAATGTTTATGCAACGATTACTTAACCATGCACGTTGAGGGCGCGATTGACATTGTTGAGCAAAACGAGAACTTTGATAAAATAATCCATGCATTTAACAACAAAAATAGTGACGACCGCAAACGATAAATCATGCACAGTTGATTAGATCAAGTTAATCATATCTACTAATGAATCAAATTTGCACAGTGTACATTTAGAATGCCTTATAGTTAAGAAGCACGTGAATCAAAGTATACATATGTAGATATTGTGAAGATGTATATATTTTTGAGAGGTATGATACAAGAAATTATGTAACGTAAGTGCTATGCCAACATTTGCTGACATTTAAAACACGTCTTTAAAATAAAAATCCGCCTTCTGTTTATTTGTTGATTGTTCAGTAAATATGTATTGTATTTACAGCTATTACTCTGAATGTCTTTCAGCAAAGTCGTTAAGAGGTTGTGTTGATTCAATACCTTATATATATATATAATACCATGTTTAGTGTTACTATACAATTATAAAGGGTGTATATTTGTATGAAAAATCCTTAGAAATAAAATTGCATTTAAAAATGTATCTGCATTGAACGTTTCAATCGCATTATAACTACGTGTAACTTCTTTACGGATTAGTGAAAATCACTTTCAATTATTTATGTGTGTGTACTTAATGGCGATGTATTCGTCTGCTGAACTCCACAATCAATACTACTACAACCACTACAACCACTACAACAACTCCAAGGACTATGGACACTGCTAATAAGGCGTTGTAATATTGACAGAATGGCACTCCTCAGCTGCAACACACATATAGGATCTTAACATGAGTGTGATGGGCAATATATGATAAATATATTATGATAAAGGTCAATAGGCGCATCTTTGTTTGTAGAAACCGGGTTTGATCGCTGCGTTACAGAGTACATTTACACTGATTTAACTAGTATTAAAATGATACTAATTATCTGATACTACTACACATAAACAGAAAAATATTCGTTATGTCTTTAATCACTTTTTTTGATATTAACATAAAATGGTTTTTTCTGATTAACATGAAGAAAATGTAATGTAAATGTAGCCAATTTATATAAAAACCATATTGAGGTGAGATATATCAAGAAAGAGTGAAGATTGTTCTGTGTCTATTTACTAATAAGCGTACTGTATACGAATCTGAGAACGAGTACAAATAGTTTAATAATCAGTTCGATTACCGATCGTTAAACATTTTTTTTTGCGGTTAGCGATCAATATTAAATCTTGACGCTGCAGTTTCGTTGAGTCCACCCAGGCGCACATCGGTCATAGGGACAGTTGCCAGAAACATGGTCACAGCTTGCTCCTTGTAGGCAATGACACGGTGAGGAGCAGTTCATCTCGAACATGTCTGGGTCGCAAGCTGCGAAAGTCGATTATAAGCGATTGTTATACAGAACAGAACNTACCAATTAATTTTTATTCCATATCTGTTTTTCATTTAAAATGTTAACAAAGAACAGAAAGTCAGTTCCATTTTTCACGCCCTTTTAAGATATCGAACTGATACGTCATTGTTTGACAAAAGCAGTGACGTCACTGGGTCATATTTATTAGAGGCGTTCATGTTTTGAACAAATAAATCTTTTTAAACAATTGTAAAGTAATATGAAGGGTTAAAAATAACAATGAGACAGTGATATTGATTGAAGCAAATAAATGCGAGACTAATTATCTTATTCGATTTGTTGAAACCGGATGTACGCAATACAATTTAGACGGGTCATCTTTCTTTTGATTGTGTGTAAAAAATAATGTAACCACTTTTAGTAAACCAGTTTAACAAACGGAGGCAGAACATGGGACAAGATAAGTATTCAGGGGAGATAAATAGCATCGCGAAAATAGGTGACGCGTGGCAAAAAAAAATCCAGTCGCATTATAGGTCTATTGTTTTGTCTAAATTACCATATCTATGAACGGTCAACGCCCGATACGCGGGCTTTTGCCTGTATTAATGGTATACTCTTACGACTTCTGTGTTGGTTTAAGATGTCTATAGTCAGAATTAAATCTTCGAAATCCACGTAACAGATTAGCGTCTTAAGCAAAATAAATCCTGTTCATCTACTTTTAAATGATACGGACAAAAGCCCGCTGGGCGTTGACCACTTCATACATATGGAAATTTAGACATAACAAAAGACAAAGGGGATGCATCTAAAAAAAATGCCACGCGACATATATTTTTGCGATGCTATTTATCTCCCCTAAACACTCATCTTGTCCCATGTGTTGCCTCCGTTTGTTTCCTTTTATCCGGCTTCAGTGTCTTTACCAAACACAATTTTCGTAAACATAACCCGTCTAAAATGTAATATGATAATAGGTGCTACCTTATATACGGGCAAAAGCTTATTTGATGTTTGTTAAAGATAACACGGGTAATATTTGTCTGCACATTATCATGCAACAAAACATTGTTTTTACATAACAATATTTAATTGAGCAAAGCAATAAAATAAATGAAATTTGTTTTAATCAAAAACAAGTTTATGAAGCTATGCTTATATTTATCCATGTATTTAATTTTTTGGTTATATTTCTTGAGTATATTTTACATGATTATTTAAAGATCCTCTCTCTTTGGTTAGTTAAGATACGTTAATGTGACTGTTTATTTTTGTACCAAACTGTGAATGGTTGTAAACAATATTTAAACTTGTACCCGATCATGTTGTACTACAGTAAACAGTTTCATACTGTAAAAAAAACTGTGCTTACATAAACATAGGATATTGCCTAATTAAAATGGGTATTTTATTGATTAATATTTTGTTAAATATTTTAGCAAATGGTCTGTCAAGCGCTGGGCGTCACACACTTCATACATTATTCGGCCCAACAAAACTGACTGGATGCTAAATACTCAACAACGATGCCATTCTGGATCTATCGAACTTGCCAGGGATGAAAATATATGCAATTCTAGCCTTGAAATATCCAATAGTTCTGTTGAATTAATGTAATGCAACATAACTAGACTGTAAAGAAACTGCAGTTATAATAAGAGTGTCTGTCTGTCATCAAAAAGCAGTTTGGGCATAATACATATCAGATGTGCAAACAATAGTGAAAGAGAAGTGAAATTAACAACTAGCAGATAGCAAACATGTTAAATTTATGTTTATACTAATAGTGCCAATGCATTTATATAATTGTTTATGTAAGTCTAATAGTAAATAACAAGCATGCCACAATCAAGGTAGCGCACTCAGTTTTAAGATCATTGTGTTTTGAAGACTTCTAGTAAGACATTAAACTTTTAAACAAAACTAACTAGCGTGTTTTACTATAGAATGTCATATACCTTGTGTAATTGAATGTTATTTTTTCTGTCTCATGATATAGTGGCAAAATTGTGAATATTTTAATTGCAAAAATGCCTGTTGCTCTTCGACATATACTTGGTTTTCTTGCATACATAATAATTTGACACATCGTGCTGTTTTTTATGTTTATGTTTTTTTGTTATGTTTCACCAGTTTATGCCATGAGCAATTCTTTAAGAACGCTTTAAATTCCTTCTTCTACTTCTTCCCATAAAGTACAGGGTTCCTCTGGAGCATCGACGCCACTAAGGCTAAAGAAAAAGACCACTTTCAAGCTCAATGCAAACATTCCGGGAATCAATGTTGTGTATACTTTTTTTGGCTCTAATTGAATACCAATAGTTTTCCGATTTACATTTGCAGGGTTTTCATTTAGATCTGGGAATAAAATAAGGTAAACACCCGGCTCCTTTTTAAAACCTAAATAGAGAATAACAGGTTACTGTCTGATATTTTTGTAATATATCAGGCAAGGCTTAGAATAATATAACGGCGAGGCTTGCCGAGTCGTTATTTTATTCGTGCCGAGCCTGATATATAACAAAAAGATCAGGCAGTAACCTGTTTTCTGTTTATCATACCTCTCTCTTAGTCCCCATTTTAAAAGAAATAATGAAAACAATTGCTACGACGCTGTTTTTTTTTGCGGGAATGAATACGATCTTTGACGTTTGACAGGTTACGAATGACCTCATGAGCACGTGCGCTTAATATTTGTGAAACATGTTTTTCGCTGTGTTTTTTTGCTTTTTGTGTTTAAACATATTACATCTTGATATCAAACTGTTTGTTTTGTTGAATCTAATTATATTTTACTAAAAATGATAACTTGATAGTTCATTCCGAGTCAAATGACTTACATCCAAACATCGACTAATTTAACAACTTCCTGTTGAACATGACGTCATCCGCATTAACACAGTCATGTTTAATATTTGAAAAATACGTTTTTTTGCTGTTTTTGTTGCTTTCTGCGGATTAAATGTCATACATCTTGGTATCAAATTGTTTGTTTTGATGAATCTGATTCATTTGTACAATAATATATTACTTATTTATTAAGTCTTAGTAATATGACACATATACTGATATAAGAACTTCCTGTTGAACATGATATAAAAAAATATATCAGTCATCGTTATATCAGTCAGATATCAATGTAGTGGTATGATAAACCCGAATATATACATTCGTATAACTTTTTTTTTAAACAGATAAAACGTTGATGAATCCAAAACTACAATTAAAGTTCAGAAGAAATAGCACCAGAAAATAAATGAAAGAAAAGGTATATTCAATAGTAAATAAATTTCTGCTGTACAGAAAAAACTCATTCATGTGCAAAAGATATGTACTCTGTTTGGAAATCCCAATAAGTCTGTGCAGACTCGTTCATTCAACACAAAGACACAATTACGAGTTTACGTGTCCGTATGCGTGTTAACTTGCTCGTTTCACTGTAGTAAACACTATTTGATTTCTGGTACCATATGAGGATTGTGAATTAATTTAAGTAAACATTCCACAGTCATATTAATATGTTGGGCTAGGAAGGAGAAAATTCAATGTTGACATTGAAATCATATTAAAAAAATAATCATTTCCCCCTTCTACTTCATCGTCCGTCTTCAACTTATTGAAATTCCTGCATATGTTCAAGAAACATACAACACAATTTTAATGATAAAATACATATATTTTGACTGTTTAGAAAATAATTTTCTTTCTCGGTGGACAACAACTTCGCATAGGCATGTTTGTCAAAACATGTCATTCAGTTATTCGTTTCTCGCAGAGTCTAGATGAAAGCATAGATGCCACACTGCTGTAAATATACAATGTAAAGATAGATAAAATATATGTTGTTATGGAAGTGATTTAAAGATGCCCAATAATTTATAATAAAATTTATCCTGATATTTAAACATTTATTTTTCTTCAAACGCAGTAACTTTCCTCTATTCAAGAGATTTTTAAGATTGAAATGTTAAAAAGTGTTTATTTATAAAGTGAACAACCATAAAACTTGATATTAACACGTTTGAAAATATATACCAGGTTGTATCACCTGTTGTGATGTCATATATTTGTGACGTCACAACTTCGTTCTCAACTTGTACACTCCCGAGTTAGGACGCCATTTTTGATATGGAAGAAAAAATGGAGCAGTTTATGGGTCTAGTGACCGACAAAAAGGATATATTCGAACATACACTGAATAACGGATAAGCAAAGGTGTATAATTTACCAGTGGACGAGAATCCATGCGGATTATCAGTGGATCCTAGCAGATTTGCTTCCACGAGAGACAGCCACGTGCTTGTGGCCCCCGGGACCGGTTTTTCTACCGCAGCCAGGACATTGCCTACGGACATCCAGGGGGAATTTTCAGCATTGAAGGACTCTCTTTAGCGAGTGAGGCTTCCGGCTGAGCTCAAACTTAACGAATCCCGTCAAGGAGTCCGGAGATCAGACCAACCGGTCTTCAACTTTCCTACACAAAGCAACCGGTATAGTGAGACTTCAGCGAAGTTGTTTGCCACGCTCGAGCCAGGTAAACCTTTGACACAAGAAACATTGGATAAATTGTTCCTGATTTCCCACGCTCAGTGCAGGACGAATACGCGGCTGTGCTTGTCAACAGCCAGTTTGACAATTCAACCTCTAGATTGTTTCGAGCTCTTCAAAAGAACACATCAGGGTTGAACTCGGAATCATTGGAGGCGTTGCGGTTGGCCGCAACGTTAGCTGCAGCTAGCCTGCCGCAACGAGGAGGTTATTATAGCAATCAGCCAGCTAGAGGTCGTTGACGTGGATACGGTCAGCGCTTTGGAGACGTGTTCAGTAGGTTTTCTCGTCGTGGCTTCCCGCAGAACCGCTGGGAAGACAACTCTTCATCAGCGGCGGCTGGATCAAAGGACGAGTAGCTTCCCTTGGATTTCGATAACCAATAAACGGTGCGTGAGAATATTTGGGATCGTGAGAACTACATCAAAACATTTGACGTAATGTGTGTGTTTTCTTTTGAGATTTTTCGTGTAGTACATCCTTTATTCTGCATGTATGTGTGTTTCACGTTTAAAACAAAAAATTGACTCATTGAGAAGTATTGGAGCGCCTGATTACGTGATCCAGTGGCTCTCCAATGGAGTAACAGTGCCTTTTAAAACTCAGGTGGAACCTTTCGAACTTGAAAATCGCTTATTTAGTAAAACACAGGTAACATTTGTTGATTCTGAGATTGATAGATTACTTTCATTAGGATTTATTGAAGAGACAAATATTAAACCCTATTGTGTAAGCCCTTTGGGTGTTGTGCCAAAGAAAAACAATCAACTTCGTTTGATAACTGATCTGCGTCAATTAAACTCAAATTGTGACACACCTAGTTACAGGAATGAAGACATTCGTGACGCAGTTAAGTTAATTCAACCAGGTGACAGGTTTATCACTACCGACATAAAAGACGGTTTCTTTCATATTCCATTTCATAAAGATCATAGGCATTATTTAGGTTTTAAGTAGAGAAACAATAACTTTCAGTGGTGTGTACTATTTTTCGGGCTTTGTTGCTCGCCGTATTATTTCAATAAGACATTAAGACCAGTAATAAGTTACTTGAGGGGGCTTGGTTAGCGTGTTACTGTCTTTGTTGATAATTGTTAATTAGCAGCCAGCGTCTCTTGTATCACTGATCATTCAGATCAATTACTGCACACGCTAAAAGATTTTGGGTTTACTATAAATTTGGGAAGTCCCAGCTTGTGCCGTCAAGCTCAATTCAGTATATAGGGTACACTATCAGTAGTACTGGGCATAAGGTTATAGTTAAGGCACAATCAAAGCGCATTGCGAAATTAAAGCGGTCGATAAGGAAAGTTCTTAGCCGTCAATACGTCTCCGCGCGAGGTCCTGCCAAAGTATTAGGACAGTGCGTGTCTGTAGCTTGGGCCATGACCCCATGTAAATTGTTTCCTAGGAAATCTTACGGTTTACTCGCTAGTAAATTATCTTGGTCAGATATCCTTACTCTTACCCACGGTGTTGTCGAGGAATTACAGTGGTGGCTTCAGGCTGTAGATTATTGGAATTAAAAGGAAGTATGTACAGAAACTATACAAGCCCAGGTTGTAGCAGATGCCAGTCATCTGGGTTGGGGCGCGGTGTACAAAGACAATGTCGCATTGGGCGACTGGAAACCTCGTGTGTCATGCCTTACGTCCAACAAACGCGAGATGTTGGCCATATTAATGGCCATAAAAGGTTGCGGGAGATTGTTAACAGGATTAACAGTCCGATACTCACAGACAATATCTCAGCCATGGCTTATATCAATCATCAAGGAGGTCCGAGCCCCAGATTATCAGAATAAGCGATAGCGAAAATGATAACAGCCGCCGACGGCTGGTCCAGAACTCCGGACAAACACAACTGGATGTTGCATCCAGCAATTTATCGGTATATAGATACTCTGTTCGGCAAGCATACAATAGACCGGTTTGTGAACTGCCAAAACTCCCAGCTCCCAAGGTTCAACAGTCAATTCTGGAAAACTCTTTCAGAGAGGGTGGATGCTCTGGCACAGAACAACTGGGCGCAAGAAAACAATTACGTGAACGCTCCATTTTGTTTGATACCTCGGGTGCTTGATGTAATACAGACTCAAAAAGCATTTGCAACTGTAATAGCCCCACTGTGGATAGCTCAAACGTGGTTTTGCCGTCTCTTTACAAAGTCCATTGCGCCTCCGTTACAGATTCCGAACAGTCCGCGGGCATTTCGGGCCATGGGGCCGGTGCCAGATCCGTGCAGAAATCGGACATGGAAGTTATATGCTTGGAGGATTAATGGCGGAAAAGTTTGATACATAAAGGTTGGTGAGTTGAGTCTGTGAACAGATTGCAGTTTTGTTTAGCTAAAGGTACTCTTAAATCATACAACAATGCTATCGCTAAATGTGCTCGTTTTTGTAGTAAGAGTCAGTTTAGGTTTCCACCAGAGAGCACTGTTCGTGTGGCGGACTTCCTGCGAGAGATATCAGATGGGTCCGACAAGCCTAATTCAGTACTTAGGAAAACTCTAGCTGCCTTAGGGCACGTGTACGCTTAAGTGGGCCCTTTAGAGACATTTAACAGTTCTGAGATACAATTACTTGTCACTGGCCTGGTTAAGTCGGGCATTTTTGCGCCCATGTGTAGGTCTAAAGGTATGCCAATTTAGAATTTCCACAGTTTATTTTTGTCATGGCCTGAGAACGATGCGATAGAAATGAAGTTCTTACGCTTACAGGCTATTGTAAATTTGGCCCTCACTCTTATGTTACGCCCGTCTGATGTGGCTCCCAATTCACAAATTTCAAGTGCTGATCATGTTGAGCAGATCTGTTTTAATAGTAATCAGGTCGAGTTTCGAGACAATAAGGCCAAATTTACATTTTTGGAATAAAAAATGATACTAGTCGTACTGGGTTTGAGGTAGTACTGCCTAGGTGGGTAGGTAACATTTTTTTCCACTAAGAATTTTATATGAAATATCTACAATCATTATAAAAAAGTTTGTTTACAGAAAATAGCTGAAAACTATTTATAATACATTTATTAAAAAAGTGTATCAAATTTGATTTTTATAAAGTGCATATTTACACACAATATAAAGAAGTGAAAATCCAGAAGCATTTCTATCATACTTACCTTCGTGGTCCTTTATTTATGGCAAGGAACCAATTGCCAAAACGGTACAGTACGGCACAAAACGAAACAACATATACACATAGTAGAATAAAGCTAGGGGCACCGCCTTGGAACGGTCAATTTAGAGAGAAATTTAGCGAATTTACGTCGAAGATTATGATACAAAAAACCTTGTTTGAGCAATTTCTTCGTTAATATACGAAGACGATCATTAAAATCTTTAACAAATCTTACAAATTCCATTACATTAAGTGTTGTACTACAGTTTAAAGAATATAATTTATTGGGACTTTGGATGTATTCAAGTTCTAACTGCAGTGTTTAATTGTATGCTGTGTTTAGGTCGAAGCTATTGTTTCTGTCTGGACAACTTATGGCAGGGATGTCCTGCAGAAGCTCAGACAACAGACCTTACATCCTAGTCAAATTTGTGTTATTTAAATACCACTAGCTTAAAAAATGTCATACATGTACTTTAAAAGTACAAGGGAATTTGCATTCAGAGTTAAATAATCCGAAACGATAAATCTATGTTTATTTGTTTCTGCTCTTACATTCTGGAAAAAAATGAATAAATGTGACATCATTCTTATGTTATACTGTGACATTCTCTTTATGTCTGAAACAAAATTATATTGTTTGGCACTTGTGAATGGGATTCCATAATTAAGTTGCTTCATACTCAATCTGTACCAGTATCTGTATTACTACTATTGACATTCAGCTAGATCAACAGTAGGACATATGTCTGATGTTGGTCACTGAAGGCTATATGGCATTCAGATGTACTACCCATTGCCTATAATAAGATGAGTGCATTGAGCCCTCATGACCCTCTTGTTTGGACTGATTTAACTGGAGTGGTATTGACAAATCATTTTAATATTAACTTTATACTTTCCCTGTAATGATGTAATTCCCATTAGCTGTATTTCTCTGTAACAGAAGTTCATAACCAAATAATCTAATATAACATAAGAATAAAATGTCTCTAGTAGCAACATAAATGATTTAATTGTAATTTGTTAGTTTTCTTGATTTAGTCAACAACTACACAATATTAAATGTTAATCTAAAATCATATTGTTGTTGTGGATATAATATCAGTCTAGTTATCAGGAGGTACTGGGTTTGATCCCCACTCTGGACTGGCCTCAAGACTTGAAACACCAATTACTGGTTCTACTCAGGAAATATACTCTAGTTTGTCTCATTATGAGTTAGGATCTTTTGATGCAAACTAAACTGTAAACTTAAATGATAATATTTAAGAAACGTTCAAGAGATGATTGGTGAATTCTGCTGCCTAAAAATTCGTAATCCTTGACTAAACAAGTAATACAATAAAATACATGATACAATGTACTTACATTGTACACAGCCTTGGTTAACATTATTTGACAATAAGTGGTTCTCAAACAGGCACCAGATAAAACCCAAATCCGCGGGTCATAATAAATACCTGCAATTCTGGGTCAAAGTTTCGCAAACATTACCCAGTCAGGTCAATATTTTTCAAAAAACGTCGTAAAATAAACTGGGCAGGTTTTATTTGGCTATTTTGCTTTGTGCATACTGACCTACCATCTCATACCCAGCTGGAAGACATCAACTGGAGGCTAAACCTACAGATCGCCCAGTCCAGCGTGGGCAAACAGAAGCTGCCCAACGCCATGTTTGAACTCGGAGAGAAGGACAGCGAGGAGAGTGAGGGGAAGAAGAAGATACGCGTTGAGTTCACTCACAGCGAGCTGTACCAGTTCTATAATCAGGTTTGTTTAGTGTTAGTTTTACATAAGGTTGATATATCAGCCTCGTTTTAGGAAAATTGAGTTTAATTCATTTGCATAAAGCGTCGGCCCAGATTAGCCTGACTGTCCGCACAGGCTCATCGGGGACCACTATTTCCACTTTTTTTATGGTATTTATTGTTTAAAGGAAGTCTCTTCTGAAAATCGAAAATCCCGTTTAGGCGGAAAATGTTGTTCCTGAAACACCTGTGCCGAGTGCACATGCTAATCTGGGTAGACTTTTTACGCAAATGCATTAAGCCTAGTTTTCCCAGAACGAGGCTCATATATTATTAGCTCATCTATTTAAAAAAATGAGCGATTGTTATCACGTGAGCGTCGGCGTCTGCATCCGGTTAAGTTTTTTTGTTTAGGTCCACTTTTCTCATAAAGTATCAAAGCTATTGCATTCAAACTTGGTACACTTACTTACTATTATGAGGTGACTGGGCAGGCAAAGTTAGATAGCTCTGGCTGGCATTTTGACAGAATTATGTGCCCTTTTTATACTTAGAAAATTGAAAATTTGGTTAAGCTTTGTGTTTAGGTCAACTCTATTCCTAAAATATCGAAGCTATTGCTTTCATACTTGCAACACTTACTCATTATCATAAGGGGACTGTGCAGGCAAAGTTATGTAACTCTGACTGGTATTTTGACAGAATAATGGCCCCTTTTATACTTAGAAAATTGAAAATTTGGTAAAGTTTTGTGTTAAGTCCACTTTATTCCTAAAGTATCAAAGCTATTGCTTTCATTCTTGCAACACTTACTAACTATCATAANTGTACAAGTGTAATTGGAATAGCACGTGTTATGCGGAAGAAAGGTACGTTTTATATTAATATATGGTTCACGCAAATGTAATTAATATTATTTAAGTTTAACAGTAACGTTACGAATAGTAGTAAAGTTGCAATCAACCCGTTTTTACTACTGCCTCTTTTACTGTTACGGATATTGCTACTGCTACTGCTACTACCACTTCCACTACTTCCACTACTACTACCACCTCTGCTACTTATTTTGTATGGAAGGGACGACACTTTACGCTTTAATTATATTTTTCGTTTAAAGGAAGACAAAACTGCAGTTAAGGCGGAAAGTGTCGTCCCTGATTAGCGGACTGCACAGGCTTATCTGGGACGACACTTTAAGCACATGCAATAAACCCCCTCCTCCCATTCTTTACAGGCTAATCAGGGACGACACTTTGCGCTAAAACTAGTTTTTCGTCAAGAAAAGTCTTAAACTAAATATACAGTAAAAGCGAAACGTGTCGTCCCTGATAAGCCTGTGCGGACTGCACAGGCTAATCTAGGACGATAATTTACGCATATGCATAAACCCCCTTTTCACAGAGCGAGGTTCATATTTTAAACAAATCCTCGCACCTCAAGGCAGGGACATTTTTACCTTGTGTTGTAGATATCAATACATTTTTTTTTAAGTTAATTCACTATATTAGTCTATATGGGTAATGTTATATTTAAATGGGGCACGGTCAATCTTTTGAAAGAAAAGTTATCATTCTAACCATATAGCATGTGACCCTTACCAGTTTTGAAACAACAGTTGGGTTTGTAGGTGGGCCAAACATTTTGGTCATTTGTTGGGTTTTACAACCGGGTATTCACAATAAGAAGAAGTTCTTTCGCTAGTTGGTATTGATCTTAAATGATACAAATCTGCCAAATCTATATGCAGCTATTACTTATTATAGTGTGAATTTAGCGAACATGATCGAATGTAGCCAAACGATCGGAAACTAAATCTGGAATACCCAGGTAATTTCGGGTCGGTTGGGTTATTGGGTAAGAGGAAACAAATACTTTTTTACAAGTTCCATTATTTATTTAAACCCATATTATAAATTAACCTTAAACGCATGTCTCCGTTACCGGTTTTTTCAATGCGGTGATGTTCAACGAACTTACAGGTCTCACGTCTTGTGCGTCTATAGACGATACCCAAAACATAAAATATAGCAAGTATCACGTCTTGTGCGTCTATAGACGATACCCAATACATACTATATAGCAAGTATAGGGCTCACGTCTTGTGCGTCTATAGACGATACCCAAAACATACAATAGCGTCTATAGACGATACCCAATACATACAATATAGCAAGTATGCTTTAGTGCGTCTATAGACGATACCCAATACATACAATAGCGTCTATAGACGATACCCAAAACATACAATATAGCATGTATAGGGCTCACGTCTTGTGCGTCTATAGACGATACCCAATACAAACAATATAGCAAGTATCACGTCTTGTGCGTCTATAGACGATACCCAATACATACAATATAGCAAGTATGCTTTATTATACCACCGTGCAAGTTGAGACGGGGAGGGGGGTGTAGAAAATCGCAATCGGACTGCCAATCTGCTCACAAATCCGTTCGTCCGCCTGCTTGTGTGTTTTGAGACTATTTCATTCTTTTAAAGCATGACCCACACAAACAAAATCTCGTAGAGGCAAAATCTCATGCTATTAAGGTAAGGAGGACCGTATCCACGCCGCCGAAGCCAGCACAACCAGCACAACAACATGCAGCACTACCGCCACCACAGCCGCCGCCGTCGTAGTCGTCATCGTCATCATCATCATCAATATCATCATCGCCAACATCATCGTCATCATCATCAACAACAACAACATCATCAACACCAACATCATCATCATCATCTCATCTCCATCCGCATCGCCACAACCACCAAATCAAAATCATCAATATCATCCATCACATCAGCATCATTTATCATCATCATTTTAGTTTTTATATCCTCCGTCTTTGAATCCGCTATTGTGCCGCATCAATAGGTCGACCTGTCTGTGCATTGAAACTGATAGAAAACTTTTACTTTCATTTAGTCTTTGGCAAACTTTTCATAAGGCCACAACAATTGAATACTTGGTCCTCGGATTTTTCTGAAAATTTTTCGAGTGCACAAAACATGTGTTTTAACTGTAATTTTTAATTGTGGCTTTTTGTGCGTGTGTTTAATTTTATAATTTATAGATAAGGCGTAAGAAACCAGGTGTTTGCTTCCTTTAACCCGACCGACCCTAACTTTTCGTGTCAACCTTTTTTCGTATTCAAGTTAATGTTTTTTATCAGATAACTCTTTGCAATACATGTTGTTTTTTTTTCATAACTATGTAGAATTTTCTTTTTCAATTATATTTAATTGTGATCGAATTAACAAAAAAAAGATCAAACACACAACCTAGAACACCTCACAAAAAGCGTATGGTCGGCACCGAAAATTAAAATAATGAAAATATGCATTGGCGCCACCTCCTGCCATTTGCGCCACCTCCTTGGTATTGGCTCCACCTCTTTCTTAAGAATGCAAAATTATCTATTAGATCGACAAAAAGCCAAAGTTTCTGTGCATGCAACTACGTGTACATGTTGAAGTGAATTGTTTGATGTCGTTAACGATTGCATTGGGTGGAAATTTGCTCGTCAACGTCACACAGGCAAATAACATTATTGCTTTTAAAAACGTCACCATGACACAACTTATAAAGGTCCTCTCGTTTCCAAATGGGTTGTTATATGTTTGTGTACATTTGTGGATGAATAAATGTTCGTTGAATCGCACTATATTGTCCGATTTTCAAAATAATGCAAAACATGTTGAAAAAAAAACATTACAAAACCTACTCACCCTGTAGAATTATCCGTGAAACTTCAAAGATTTCGGTCCTTAGCGCCACCTCGGAAGTAGCCTTGGCTCATTTATTAATGCATCGCAAAAAAAAGAGGTGGCGCCCGTGATTACCGGCCGTGGTATTGAAACAAAGACTTCAGTGTATTACCCTTTCTGGCGGCTGTTGACGCAGATGTTGTTTACCGTCGGGGACAAAACCATTAAGTTGGGGCTAAGCTGAAAGAAACAACAAACACCTTAGCATTTTTGACAATACACAGTAATCATCATGGACCCCCTCTGACCCATTTATGCCTAGCGTCTAGAAAAAAAAAGGCTTTGGCAAACAGCGTAGACCCAGATGAGACGCGTCTCATCAGGGTCTGCGCTCTTTGCTCAAAGGAATATCTGTAAGAAATATTCTAAATATAGAAATTAATATACAAGACATCCCTAATTTTGGAAATTAATTGATCCAATTTAGAAGGATGGGAGAGTCCNTGTGACATTGTGACATCAATATCAAACTCTTAAGTATGAATTAGTATAAATTGCAGTGTTTCGCGTGTTTTGCATTAAATGAAACGCCTGCATATAATCGTGAACTTCCGTTTGCCTTTTTGTGCTACAGGCGTTTGCCATTCGTAAACATACTACTGACGTATGCCATATTTGGTTCTACTCTTTAAAAGTATCTTTATTATGCGATACATATTTGTAAAATTTGTAAAAGCCAGAGGACGATTAGCAAAGATATTGACAAAAACCCTATCTGGTGCTGTTATCCTTCCTCAAACACTTACCGGCGTTGACTTTTGCGGTCACGTGACAGTTTGTGTTCATTCACAGTGTTATTTATCGAACCAAAATAAAACTTGTTTACTTACTATAATTCCATTATTTCAATGATTCGCTTTTGGAAAATGAAAATAAAAATGTTTGCCTAAAATGCGATTAAGTTACATATGGACTTACTTCTTAAAAACAAAAATTCTTGGATGACGTCGCGGGACCTCCGCCTACTTGGAAGTCTTTAATGAAAGAAAGGGTAAGTTAAGTATGGAACACCAAAATGCCATTCTTTTGACAATTGTCAATCGAGTAAATATAATAATTTGGAAAGAATTTGTTTAAATTCATTTGCGTAATACTGGCGAAATTATTTTGTTTATTTTGAGATTACGGGTTAAAATCTAGCAATCGAAATACAACATTTCGTAAAAAAGCAGCGGACAAAGAGCTAACAATAGAACTAATTGTGTGCATTGAAAACCGGTTGTTATAATACAGATATAGACATTCGTTATGAACAACGGACATCAACGGCGGGGATGTGTGGTCTCTCTCTTCGACACCCACCAGGAATCGAAGGAATCGCGACGATTTATGCATGTTAGATTCATAATTTGACGTTAGAACGACACAGTAACAACTCAGTGAATACTAAAACGACGTCACGAGAGTTTAAAAGTAATAATTTTTTACTAATGTATAAGCCAAATAATACTCCAAAATATGTGTCGTGTTCTGAGAAAACTGGGCATAATGCTTGCGTAAAGTGTCATCCCAGATTAGCCTGTGCCGTCCGCACAGACTAATCAGGGACGACACTTCCGCCATAACTGGATTTTCGGTAAGAAGAGACATCATTTAAACGAAAAATTCCATAAAAGCGGAAAATGTCGTCTCTGATTAGCCTGTGCGGACTGCATAGGCTAATCTGGGATGACAATTTACGCACAAGCATTTTGCCCAGTTTTCTCAGAACGCGACACAATATTACAAGATATTATCTTCGTATGTATTATCTGTGGCGTGCATTACTGATTCATAATCGAATAGTGATCGAATAAAAATACTAAAAAATCGAATTAGATCGAATTTCGCTTCTTGCAAAACCTTTTTTCCAAAAAAAGCTACGAATGTAAAAAAAAAAAGTTTTCTCGGCTTCCAACAATCCATATTCAAATTGTCGCGTCGCAAATTTCAGACTGCAGACGAATTGCAAAAATAAATACAACCCCACAAATCACGTAATGAATTCACGTACTTATTAATATAAATTCGATTCGTGCTTTAGTGTTGTAGCTCGTACAAGCACGTTATAAATGGCCAATTATGGGTTTAAAAACANCTTTACGCACAAGCATTATGCCCAGTTTTCTCAGAACGCGACACAATATTACAAGATATTATCTTCGTATGTATTATCTGTGGTGTGCATTACTGATTCATAATCGAATAGTGATCGAATAAAAATACAAAAAAATCGAATTAGATTGAATTTCTTGCAAAACCTGTTTTCCAAAAAAAGCTACGAATGTAAAAAAAAAAGTTTTCTCGACTTCCAACAATCCATATTCAAATTGTCGCGTCGCAAATTTCAGACTGCAGACGAATTGCAAAAAAAAATACAACCACACATATCACGTAATGAATTCACGTACTTATTAATATAAATTCGATTCGTGCGATTTGTTGGGTCTTTTGTTTTATAAATAAAAACGCGTTTCACGAACGAAAACGTGTTTCTCAAAGTCGGCATATCCTATGTTCGTAGATGAAAGCGTGGTCATGTACATCCTTCGAAGAAGGCGGCATATAGCATGCGCGATGTATGTCTGTCCGTACGAGTGTCTGGATGACCGTCCGAAAACTGTTGTCACACCCATATCTTAGTTTTATGTCGATTTATTTTAAAATAACTTTGCATATTATAAGTGTCGCGTGTAATGCCGTCTACCTACCTCAAAGTTCAAGGCTTACCCTAGATGTCAAAGGTCAAATTAAGCCATAACAAAAGCTTGAAGATACCAGTTGCTTTATACATTAATTCTGACTTGGTATTCGAAATACGTACAAAATGAAACTTTCCATTCAAAACAACAACCGCGCGACTGTGTTTATACAAACACGCTTGTTTACGCAATGGAAAATCATTAAGCCAAGACTAAAATGAGATGGGGAATGAATAATAATAAATAAACGGTTTGTTTTCCCTGATTATAATCGTGTGTGTTAAACGCCTTATTAAAACTAATGTATAATTGCGCCTTTGTAATAACTCACCCTGTTGTATTTATTCAATTGTAATGATATATAAGTAAACTATGATGACAGAAGTATTTATCTTTGAATACGTTGAAATGCGTTCATGTTATTTCATTCACCTGCACTATTGTCGGTACGTGTGCTCCGCAAATATATTAATTACCATAATAAGATCTTAATAATTATGTCTCCCATTTTCATTTACACATGTTCTCGTTTCCATTTTCTTAAAATTGTAATTTTACAATTGCCTTACAAGTCATTGATCAATTGTGCTAACCAAAATCACCTCGGTTTACACGTTCACTGTTGAAATTATGAGACGGCGTATGATGGCATGATTCACGGAATAGATACGAATAATGTTCGAGTTAAAGGGGCTTATCGACGATTTATACCATATAATACTTTCCAAAATAAGATTACCTTCAAAAAAGTATTCCTTAAACACATGTCTCGATTTAATAAAGTTAAAAAGTTTCAATAAAAGATTTATTTGTTATGAATATGGACATTGGGGTCGCGGGAAAATCTAAAATAATGTATTAATCACGGTGTCCGAAAAAAAATAAGTTTTCTAGCGAGTGAGAAGACCATATTCGTCATTCTGTGGTATATGTACACGAAAATGACATCAGTATTATCTCAACGTTAAATGGGCATTTCTTGTTAT
>VMBQ01005412.1:57303-68183 GCA_007657795.1 Dreissena rostriformis | reverse complement strand
TGTGAGTATTATTATAAGGTTTCAATAAAGTCTGATTGATTTTATTAAATGTTATGCTAATGCACTTTTATGTTACACCTTATTTAAAAAAAAATAGTTTATGAAAAGTACTTATAAAATTATCATTATAAATTGTTTACTCATTTATTTATTTTCAATTTGTTGTTGTTTTTTAGTGTTCTTTTATTTTACAAAAAAAAGTCATTTAATCTTATACATTATGCATAAATAAACAAAATTATATGCAGCAAAGAGTACAAAAAATAGTATATGGTATCTTTCTTTACAAAATATATCATTAAAAATAGAACGTAACATGTAAGTTTATTCTGAGGCAATATGTAAAATTATATTAATGATAATTACCATTATACAATGAAACGTTTTTTTGTGTTTTACTAGCTACATTTTATTTACAATGTTATTTCCTTACCGACTATTTGTAATTTAAATCCATCAATAGCAATATGACAATGTACAACAATTAAAATCCACAAAAACAAATAATTGATCGTTGTTTTAATTTTAAGTCTTTCACTAAATCATTCTGTACCGAATAACACGAGTCTTACATAAGAGCACTCGTGAATGAACAACACGCATTTCATGTAGAAANACAACTTTCTGCAAACATTTTTGTTCGAAATTCTTAACTCCTGTTTGGTATCGCCATTAAAATCCTGGTAATGCATAAACATCTTTGTAAATTCAATTTTCATTGTAATATCTATTCAAACCCGCTACAAACCTGTAATTTAGTGGTAGTTAGACTTAATTTCAACACATATCCCCGGGGCATTTTCATTCTTTTGGCTTTTCAGCAAGCGATTATTTCAGCCGTGCTATCACGCCATGTTACAACCATACGGCAAAATGACATGTCCCATTTTGAGCAATGTAAAGCAAAACCCCTTCCAATTAAAAAATGACAGTCAAGATGTTTCTACCCCAATATCGGAGGCAAAAATAACAGGAATCCTCAAATGGGAAGTAACTTATGAAAGGGATGATTTAACACTTGATCTAAAAAAACACAACACACCATGACTCAATTTTCTTTGATTATTTTGCGGACTTAAAACAATACTCGTTAAATAGTTCATTTAAAAAGGTTGCCTAGTCAACACCCTGTAATAATCTTGAATAATACACTTTAACAAACCTTAAAATCATTGGGTACCATAATTTTTAATCGGTCAAAAGTCAACATCTAGTTTTTCCAGTGAATACGTAATTAGTTTTTTAGAACGTAACATCCCATTAACATTTTTTACATCTTGTATTTCACGCACAACATATCTTAACCCAAATTCAATTTCTCCCTCCATATAAATTTGAATAGCATCATAAACAATGCTAGTTTGTTTCTACTCCACTTGTTGTTTTTATTTTGTTTTTATTTTAATAACACGTTTTCAACAATTATTTAATGTAAGCCGTGAAGGTTTACCAAAATGGCAAAGCTATTAATTATTTAAGATATTGAATGATAAATGATTTTCAATGAATGAATACTGTACTTCTTAACACCACATTGTTGTCAATGTTGAATATATTTTTTCTAGTATATAATTATTGTTTACCATTCAAACATAAGTTAAATAAATATTTTTTGCACTAACACCATGTATTCAATTTAACATTTGATCTACATCTGCCACTACTTGAATATATAAAATTTCATGTTCATATGTGTATGCTAAGAGCTTGTATAAGCCTTATTGCTGAAATAAATGTTGTTGTTGTTGTTGTTGTTGTTGTTGTATATACACATGTATATACACATATAAAGTATTGGTTGTGACAGGTTGCTGACTTCTAAACTTGGTTGGTTCCTTATACATTTAAATATTTACATCTTATATTTTTTTTATAGAACGAGTTTATGTTCTGCATACATTTGGATTTACGTATTTACGTTGAAGAATAAAAAATAAATCTTATAAAAAAGGAACATAATCTATACATTTAAGTCAAGTGCTGATATTAGTGGGATACAACTGTTTAATCGTAAATCGTTAATTGGCACAACCTCATGTTTTAGCACCGCCTTCTCTGGCATTGGCTTCATCTCTTTTGGAAGAATGCAAACATTATCGAAAAGATCGGCAAATTTAGCCAGCCTGAAAGATCGTTTGCCACCTAAAACGCTAGCAATTGCTTCTTATTCAACCAGACAACGTATATGACACCGCGTTTGAAAATACTGTTCAAGTAACGAGCAGCTTTAAACCCATATTTTGATATCTGATTCACAAGTTTCATTTCATATGTAAATATACTATTCAAAATGAGTAATTCCTGTTAAAGTGCAAAATGAAAAAAGAGAGCTTAAGCCAATTTCTTTAAACAGACATACGAATATACTCGCAATCATACTATTTAGTGAGAGAGCTCTTCTTAAAAGGTCAAAACATTGTTTGTTTAAAGAATGCATTTGTGATAAAAAGTCCTTAGGGGAGATTTAAATTATTTGTTTCGGTACAAGAGGAAATTGTTTATCAGCACAAAGGAATTAAATACACGATCTGTCTTGTTATGTCATGTTTTTGGACAATTGATAGGACAACCAAGCCGGATGAGGTTTGCAACATCCTTAATTTTGAAAGTATATTAGTAACAAAATATTCTTGTTATTTTATGCTTTTCGACAATTAATTAGAAAAACAAAACGGATGCGGTTTACACAAGTTCGTCTATTTTGAAGGCAAACGATGTACTTGTTAATGATTACGGTACATTGTCGCTCACTGCTCGTGCTTCACTTTGCGTTTTGTTGTCGCGTTTTTTATTAAAATGTAAATTATTTATGTATTTTCTAAAATTTATATAAAAATGAAATGGACATTGAGAAAAATAATAGGGTTGCTTGTCAATGGTATTCTTATCTCATTCAATACATTAGTATCATTTTTATACAATGTATGGAAGGCATGATTATTACACTTATATCACTAATTTGAGCTGCCAACTAAAACATTTAAAATTGTTGACAAGTAATTTAAACAGGACTTATTGCTAGCATTACATTGTAAGAACCATACAAACATGTAATTACATTGTTTAATAATTATTTCGAGAGAAAAACACAACGCAAAGTGAATTATTATTGACAATCCTAATTAAATTGAAAATGATGATTTAAAAACTCTTAGTCACATGAATGATTCTAATTGTATGCGGGATTAATTATATGGGAATATTTTTACTCGTGTGTTTAACTGTATATGCACAACGTCCACTATTTATGATAACACCTTGTCAAAAACAAACTAACGAGTATTTATTCCGCAAGGACCTTTCTATTTGATATTGTATTTTACTTCACGCAGAATAACCTTGTGTCTGTTAAACTTTTTAAAATTATGTTTTGTTATATTGCACAACACGCGCAGTTGTTGTTTGCACTGCCGTGTATCTCATCAGTAAATCCGTTGGTTGTTAACATGTGTCTATACTGTTCACGGCACATTTATATTTGAATAAGGCTGTAAGTATCCTTTGTGCTATTACATGCGAAATAAAGATTATGTTGTAAAATGTAAAGTTATTTTCCAGTTGAACAGCAATAAGCAATTCTAACAGTATCCGCACATTATTTGAAACTTGTCAAACATTAAAACTTATATAAAATACCTACCGAATGAAACTTCGAATCAACAAATTTGTATAAGTATACTGTAAACTATAAATCATTCTGAAACTCCAGTTTTTCCAGTGAGATAAGAAACATTAAAAATGTTTGCTACGACACCATACCACAACCACCAAACTATCTTTGTTTTCCACTCACCATTGGAACAATGAGCTCCCAAATCCCAATCCTCTAGCGCTATTTGCACGAAGGAAAACCCATTACTCTCCGCCATTTTGTTACGTCGAAGAACCCATAGAAAAGTTTGCGCTTCTTATCCACCAATATTGCAATAGACGTGAAATAGGCCAAAAAATGCAGGTTTGTACAAAATTAATATACTAATTAATGCAACGTAGCCATTGAATCGTCAATGGGGCTACATGCAAGTCAGACAAACAAAAAAAATGGCAGTCAAGATTTCAATGTCGAAATCAATAGTTCAACAAGGTATGTAACATTATCTGTCGTAATTTTCTGCCTACCCGCATAGTCTGAAAAGGTTTTGAAACATAAGTCAGGCGTCTTTGTGAGTGATAAGTCATCAGCACGCTAGACGGCACTTAAATAACGAGATCATTACAACCTTGTTAAAGGAATTCTTCCGCCTTATTAGGCTAGCATATTTAATTATCTACAAGTGAGAATTTATCAAATCAGGAACTGTCACCGTGATTCTATGAAGGCTAACACATCTGTGATTTTGCAATGCATTTGAATGAAGACAATATGTATATTATGGATGGGATGCATATTTGTTTTTAATATCATGGAATTATGAAATATTAATTACATATCTGTCATAATTGGCTTTGATGGAAATCTTGAATGAAAATATATATAAATATAACAGATTTTTGTAAATCTAAAAAATGGAAAAGACAGTCACAAACTTGTGAACATAAATATGGGTTCACATTAATTTGATATCAACAAACGCCAAACTAACAGTGTATGTTAACTGTCCGGCAACCTATCCCAACCCCTCAAAATAATAACCAAAATTTCCTATTGTTTTCTTTTTTGTTGTACCAACAAATTAAAGAATGAATCTGTAACAAATTGTTTTAAGTAGCAATTTTAGCCAGCAAAAAAGTTTGTGTTGGAAAGCTTTTAGATAGATCTTGTGTCTGTTCTCTTTTAAAAGCTAATATGACAAAGAACTTTGTTGTCAACCAAATATCTTCAAACAAGGTATACTATTAACATGTATTGTATAATTTAAAATCCCTTGTACACATAAGGAGTTATGCTCTGCACAAAAATACAGCAACAGCTTTATAACATGGTAAATATTAAAGACAGAGTCATGGTTCTTGTATTCTACACCCCACTATAATATGTTTGGTATTTTTTATAATACTTTCAATACCAAAAAATGAAATACATTCAAAAAAAGAAATTAACCAAAGGTCAATAACTCTTTAATAAATATTGAGTAATTAGTTATGGTCCTTATACTTGAACTTCCTTTCCAAGCCCACTATCATTTTAGAATTGTAATCCACACAAGAAGTGGGCTGATAAAAGGTAAAGACAGGCGGAGCAATCATTGTCTTAATAACCTCATTGTTGTGGCCAAGTTTGATGAAAATCCTTCAAATGTTATAACATGAGATTTGGAGCAGAAGCAAAACTGTAAGCTCAAGTGTTTGACCTTCATATATGACCTTGACCTTATGCCACCATGACTGACACATGTCTTCTGCCAATTACCTTAATGACCTCAATGTTTTTGCCATTAGCTTCATTAAAATCCTTCAAATGTTATAACATGAGATTTGGAGCAAAAGCAAAACTGTAAGCTCAAATGTTTGACCTTCATATATGACCTTCACCTTTAGCTGACATGACTATCTAATGTATTCTGCAAATCACTTAAATGACCTCAATTTTGATGCTTAGCTTGATGAAAATCCTTGGAAGGTTATCACATGTGATATGGAGCAGAAGCAAAAATAGAAGCTCAAATGTTTGACCTTCACATGTGAACTTGAGCATGAGCCGGAATGACTTACTCCTGCCTTCTCCACATCACCTAAATGACCTTAAAATTCTTGCCAAGTTTTAAAAAAATCAATGAGGAGATATGTATCCGACACCAATGTAAAGTTTCCAACTTTTGAGCTTAAGTATGAAATTGTTTCCATGTTTCATGGAACGTCTTCAAAAGGAAACCAGAGACAGAGCAGACACAAACATAGAGGCTCAAAATGTTGAACTTTAGTTATGACCTTGACCTTGACTGACTCATGCCTTCAGCACATCGTTTTAATGGCATTACATTTTTAGCCAAGTTTTCTGAAAATCCTTCAAAGGGAACAGGAAATATAGAGCCAACTCAAAAAAAATACGGAGAGACTGACATTCCTGTAATACCCTAACTGCGGGAGACTAATAATGTCTTTGATAGGACTTTCATAGACTCAATGCTTACAAATATAAACAAACAACAGCCAATTTTTTTTAGCCTATTTAAATTAATGGAGGGTTTAATTCAATCCGCTACTGATCAAAATATTTTGTATGTGCTGATAAGTCCGATTCAACTGAGTACCAAAAGTTTTTATACCTTTAATAATGGGGTGTAATTACCCTAATCATCTAGGGCGTGCTATGGGGTACCATGGTCAAACCCTCGGGCTATTATTCATATTGACACTATCAGATGTGTGCTCGTTTTTTACTATTACATGTGCCTAACACCACGGGGTACCCTTTATATGGCCAATTGATTCATATGTAAAATTGCTTTCAACGAAAATGGTAAAAACTTCTTGTTTAAACAGATGTCTGTTTGCCATAAATAGAAGGGAGGAAGTACGAAATCAATATTACATTGAAAACATTCTTTAGAATGTTTGGATAATTCGGTAAGCTAAATTAGAAATGATTAATATAAATACTCGCACATAACTTCAAAATTATGAAGTCAATTTGAAATGGATTTGAATAAGGCTTATTGAATCTGACATATTTAAGTGCTTTTTATAAATTTACAGAACTTTGCAAATCCATCGATTGAAGTAGGTGTATCATCTGCATATTATAATAAATGAAAACACAAACATTTTTGTAGTTCAGTTTTGTGATTTAAATGTGAAATGTCCCTATGCATTTAATATTTAACAGATATTAATATAAAATATCTTTATATAATGCAACATGTCCATTAACGTTTGGAAAAAAAACCAGCAACCTCCAACTGTATTGTTTTCCATCTTAAATAAATATTATTAATAAATTTCAATGTGGTATAATTAAAAAACAAAAGTATGAACAAACAAATAAGTTGTTTTACTAAACAAACACAAGAAATATAACAAATCTGGCCCTGGGACCTTTCTCAATAATAAAGTACAACAAATTTAAAATAAATACCTGTTGTCCAGGTACGACTTAGGTTGTTGTTGTTTTTTAATCATAAACTTTCAACTATTCAGTTATTTATTTAGCTTGCATTTTGAGTGCAATAGACCATAATGGTTACTTTTTCCTACATTAAAAGCTATTATATTAATTCGCAAAAGTATTTTAATTTTATTTCTGTAAAAAGTCACGCCAATTGATTGGTGCTTTTAAATGAATAACATTTTAAATTGACAATATGTAAGAATGAATTTAACCCTTTGAGTGCTGGAACTGGATTTTGAAGGTTTTTGCAAACAGTTTGGATCCTGATGAGACGCCACAGAACGTGGCGTCTCATCAGGATCCAAACTGTTTGCTATTCTGATAGTGGTCTAAGAAAAAAAATCCAAGAAAATGCTAATTTTAGAAATTTAGCAGACAACATTTTAGCAGACGACAAAATTCCCAGCATGCAAAGGGTTAAGATGTTGTTTCTGATATATGCATCCCTTGAGCCTTGTAAAAGGTACCAGATAGGGGCTGGGGTGGACTTGGTCCATAAAGAACAATGGGTCTGCGGCCTCTTCTGTCCTTGTACTATTTGTCACACAACATGGGCACTGACCTTGTTGAGTATTTGGCTGGTTGGTGTTCATCTGGCTTTGGTTGCTATGCATGCTATGCCCGTTGCACTGCTGGTTGCCGTGGTTACCTTGGCCATTGTGACCGTTGCTATGGTTGCCTTGACCACTGTGACCATTATGGTTGCTATGACCATTTCGGTGACCGTCTGGCGGCGAGTATGGCTCAGAGTCAGGGGGGCTGTCAGGCAGGGTCCTAGAGGAGAAAAGCAACCAAGTGCATAATGGCACATTGGAATTTGAGCCACGTTATAGAAAAACTGGGCTTATTGCATGTGTCTAGACCTCGCGAACTGCACAGGCTAATCAGGGACGTCACTATCCAATTTTATGAAATTTTTCTCTTCATTACAAAAATCTAGTAAAGTTAGAAAGTGTTATCCACTATAAGCCTGTGCAGACTGCACATGCCTTATTCTAACTAAAATTCATATCAGCCTCATCCGAAATGCCTTATTCTAATCCACTATAAGCCTGTGCAGACTGCACATGCCTTATTCTAACTAAAATTCATATCAGCCTCATCCGTAATGCCTTATTCTAACTGAAATTCATATCAGCCTCATCCGTAATGCCTTATTCTAACTGAAATTCATATCAGCCTCATCCGTAATGCCTTATTCTAACTGAAATTCATATCAGCCTCATCCGTAATGCCTTATTTTAACTGAAATTCATATCAGTCTCAATCGTAACGTCTAAATCAATTTGAAAGTCATATCAGCCTCATCCATAATGCCTTATTTTAACTGAAATTCACATTCCTCTCATTAAAGTAGGGCAGTTGTCAGCGAACCCAGAAAAAGTGTGCATAGGTAAACAGACCAAAATTATATGTCTGAAATACAGATAAATAAGGTAAAAAAAATTTTAAAAAAAACGAAGACTTACGGATTTATAATCTGTCCACTGTCCATGTAAGGCAGACTGCTGCTCATGAGCGTCTGTCTGTGCATGTACATTCCGGTCTGACTTGCATGAACCCCGTGACCCCCGGGGATGTTTGTGGGACCCGTGGGGCCTGGTCCAGTGGTAGGCCCCCGCAGGTGGATGTTGTTGATACGGAAACCATTACCATGGTGATGTGGGTGGCTGTTGTAGGCAATGGCCGAAATTGCGTCCTCCGGCATGCAACTGAAACAAAAACAATTGTGTTGTGTTCTGAGAAAACTGGGCAAAATGCATGTCAGGCTAATCCGGGATGACACTTTCTGCCTAAACTGGATTTTCGCTAAGAAGAGACATCATTGAAATGAAAAATTCCATAAAAGCCGAAATTGTCGTCCCTGATTAGCCTGTGCGGACTGCACAGGCTCATCTGGGATGACAATTAAGGCACAAGCATTATGCCCAGTTTTCTCAGAACACAACACAATTATGTATGAGACTCGCTGGCTGTTCTTGTTTTATGCTGGTTGCATATAGCCATTTTTACTTTGCTTCTGAGGGCGAAAGGATCAAAAGAGATCAATTTAAACGTGTAAAATGATCAACGCTACCAAGGTTTCATGATTGATTTGGCTCCAATAGCATTCCAATATTGATTCCAGGGCATTGCTGGTGACAGCACAGTGCGAACCTTGGTGGTCTGCAATTTTCGGGACAACATTGGAAGGAAGAATGAATGACACCCAGGTGTAACTTGGCTTTAAAACCATCCGTTTTACAAAGATGGTTGTTTGTTAGAGGTTAAAATACCAATCACTGAAAACTGCCTTTTTACTTTTTTCCTTTATTTTAGTCATGCATTTTTATTTCACTGTTTGTGGAACCTTCACATAACAGTGGGAGGGGGTCCATTTTTGGGCTTAAATTCTCAAAAAGTATGTATTTTTCCCCAATGACTGACTTAAATTACAAATCGAAGGTTTCCAAAAAATATTATTTATTTTTTATAATAAATTTCAACATTTAGTTCATTTCCATATTCAGCTCCTTAGTAAATATAACAAGAGCACCGCATAGTGGGTGCCAACGTTCGGCTGTGGGTGCTTGGATTTTGTATTTTTTACCTTTGACCTTGAAGGTCATCATTGGCCTTGACCTTTTCACCACTCAAAATGTGCAGGTCGATGAGATACACATGAAAAACCGAAAAAAAAGTTTTTTTGACCTTGAAGGATGACCTTGACCTTTCATCATTCAAAATGTATAGCTCAATGAGATACACATGCATGCCAAATATCAAGTTGCTATCTTCAATATTGCAAAAGTTATGGCCAATGTTAAATGGGACGACACGCACAGCGGAAGGACAAAGTTATTTAGAAGTTCTTCTTTGTTTTGAAAAGCGCGGAAGTGGGAATCACGTGAAATTGGCTCTCACGTGACCCAAAGCGTGCATATGTCACAGGTTAATAATAGTCTTGAGGACTCTGTTATGTACATGATAAGGTTTCGTATTTTTGATGCTTTGGGCATTTTTTTTGCACAATTTTGTGAAAATAAGTATGGAAGAGTTAAGCTTTAGAATGTATCTGACGAATACTGATCCATTCTGGTCAGTTGAGAACACCAAATTATTGTAAGAAATATCAATATTTAATGAATGTGCATAAAGTGTCGTCCCAGATTAGCCTGTGCAGTCCACACAGGCTAATCAGGTAAGACACTTTCTGAATTATTGCATTTTTCCTTTGAAGGAAGACTGTTCTAGACGAAAATTACGGCGGAAAGTGTCGTCCCTGATTAGCCTGTGTGGACTGCACAAGCTAGTCTGGGACGACACTTTACACACACGCATTAAAACCCCTTTTCACAGAGCTCATATATTAAATATACAATTCAAATTTATTTCTAATTGAGTTTGAGGGTCAAACTATTTATTTCAACAAATGAGACTTAATTAAATACCATCAACTTTATTCAAATACCGCATAGCGGATATGCTTTCTTAAAATTAATCATTTAAACTTTAAATCAACCAGTTTTATTTATTTTTAAATTTGAGGTTGAATGTATAAATAAGCATTAAATTTGATAGACATCTTACTTTTAAACTTGGCTTTATGACGGGCGGGGCCTACTTGGCTTTATGACGGGGCCTACTTGGCTTTATGACGGGGCCTACTTGGCTTTATGACGGGGCCTACTTGGCTTTATGACGGGGCCTACTTGGCTTTATGACGGGGCCTACTTGGCTTTATGACGGGGCCTACTTGGCTTTATGACGGGGCCTACTTGGCTTTATGACGGGGCCTACTTGGCTTTATGACGGGGCCTACTTGGCTTTATGACGGGGCCTACTTGGCTTT
>VMBQ01005412.1:10992-56694 GCA_007657795.1 Dreissena rostriformis | reverse complement strand
CAACTATTTGTTACACATCAACCGAAACTGGTGACTCGAGGATACAATGCAAAATAGTATAAACCAGACCATTCGTATCACCGCATGTGTATTCGTCATTGTATGGAAAATGTTATAAAGAACGTCGAAAATAAAAAAATAAATAATTAAAATCGACGAAAAATACTGTATCCGAAAAAAGAATGTCCGAAAGATGTACGTGTTTTGCACATGAAATAAAATGTGCATATCGTTTAATTTCAGACAATGAAAACAAGTTTCCTAGCAAATACGTAATAAATAGATAATTTTGTTAGCATATTGCTTTACATTTTATGCTAAGCAGATAGTGCAGTGCTTTACTTTACAAATTGTTGTTTGCAAATCGATCGCTTAAAATATTTGTTTAAGATGGCGGACATTGTAATATTTTCTGAAAGTAGCAAGGATTTTTTGTCAGTTACCGTTCATGTCCGCGCCATCACCAGCCAATCAAAAATCAATAAATAAAAAACCTGGCACAATCGGTACCGAGCGAAAATTTCCGGAATGCCGAGGAAGCTTTAACTATAGGAAGCTATTTCGGACATGTTACTAAGTTCGGACACGAAAAAAGCACTCGACCGATCGGGCTACCGGCTTGGAATTTTCACTCGACCGACGCAAAAATCAATCGACTCGGTCGAGTGGGTTACGTCCAAGACTGTTAATTAACACACTTAGAATCTTGTCTTAATTTTCATACATAAACTTAGTTCAAATAACCTTATTTCAAATTAATATAATGTCCGAATCAATTTACTTGCAATTTAGTACATAAACAAAACTACTTCTGTTTAATATTAATTAACTCACATAGAATCGTGTCGTAATTATCATATATAAACTTAGTTGAAATAACCTTATTTCAAATTATGTCTGAATGACCTCTTTTTTTTATTCATTTTAAATTCCTATTGTATACATGTACATACATGGATTTCATTTGCAAACAAAGGACACTACTAACAAAGTATACAATCATTTGCCTTGTAATGTTTTTAGACCTTGGTTTGTAACATTTATATCAGTATCAACGGTATGTGTTATGCTATATATTATCAATTACAAATGTATGTTATATGATTTCAAAATACTGACTTGCTAAACTTACATAAAGTGAATTGTATATAAATGGACTGAGTGTTATGAAAATTTAATACGATTCCAATTTTGTTAAAAAGTATGCAATGTATCATTTAACTGAGGGCTATTTTTTTTTCAATCTGATTTTTAAGTTTCAGGTTATGTATAAAACAATTAAAATTAGGTATAAGTTTTCTGTAAACTTACTTCAACATCTTCTCCTGTGGATATCCAAACTGGGAATACATGGAGACGAATTACTTAGTCACACAGTGTTATAAGAATCTAATAGTTCTCCATTTCTTTGTCTTATCCTTGCACATTTAATAATCACAATCTGCCTAAAATCTTTGTCAAACAATTTCTTTGTTGGCACCAAAAAATAACATCTATTTGACCGTCAAAATTACTATATGAAAATCCCTATCATGATGAGTCATCCTCAGTAGAGAGGAAATATGTGTCGCGTTCTGAGAAAACTGGGCATAATGCTTGTGCGTAAATTTTCATCCCAAATTAGCCTGTGCAGTCCGCACAGGCTAATCAGGGACAACAATTTCCGCATTTATGACATTTTTCGTTTAAATGAAGTCTCTTCTTAGCCAAAATCCAATTTAAGCGGAAAGTGTCGTCCCTGGGATGACAATTTATGCACAAGCATTATGCCCAGTTTTCCCAGAACACGACACATATAACTATTCCTGGAGTTTAGACACAAATGTTACACCCTGTTTTGCTACTAGACAAACTGTAATGCTGGTATTTTATGTAAAACAAATACGAACATCCGAACAAAATTGAAATATGACCGTAGATCAGTGCATATAAATCAACGAAAACAGTGTTGTATTCGAATAAATTTGAAAGTCTGAACAAACACAGCATTGAGGTACATCTCTCGTTAAATTGATATACAATCCTGAAATTATCTAGCTTGAAAACAAAATGCACAAATTCACGGCGGTGGATATTTTGGTCAATATCCATTCACATCTACCCACATACCAGTACCCACTTCATCAACCTAACACATTTTCACCATAAAGAAACATTTACGGATGAATAACTACCTATAAAAATGTTTCAACATTGTGCCCAACCATCCGCACTACCCTAAGCTCGTATATTTATCCAAAGTTGTAAAAACTGACAATTTTCGCGTTACTAATTCATTGTTACTGATCATGACAGCCTAGGGGTAGAGCTGAAGATTTCTAAAGAACTGAATTAAGTCCGTGCTATCATGTACCCAGTGCCTATTTACAAAATACATAAAAGCATATATATCATATCCATTAAGCCGTGCTCCTAACTATGTAAGATTATATTTACTTAAACATAACCGAAAAATGATTTTGAAAGTAATCGTCTAAAATTTAAGTGACACTTGATATTCGAGTGTTTTTGTATGGCATAATTTAAATAGTTTTTGAAATAATAAATTATAACACATTGTCGTGTGTGACTTTGTGACAAAATTAACTGCCTATCAGTTGTATGAAATATGAACAAATATTTTATGATTAATTCTTGCTGACAATTATGTTGATGAAATAAAAAAGTTGAAGAAATTAATCAATAATTTATAATAATAATAATAATAGTAATAATAATAATATGATCATAATGATGATGATAAAGATGATAATGATGATGATAAATCCAANGATTGATTTGGCTCCAATAGCATTCCAATATTGATTCCAGGGCATTGCTGGTGACAGCACAGTGCAAACCTTGGTGGTCTGCAATTTTCAGGACAACATTGGAAGGAAGAATGAATGACACCCAGGTGTAACTTGGCTTTAAAACCATCCGTTTTACAAAGAAGGTCGTTTGTTAGAGGGTAAAATACCAATCACTGAAAACTGCCTTTTTACTTTTTTCCTTTATTTTAGTCATGCATTTTTATTTCACTGTTTGTGGTACCTTCACATAACTGTGGGAGGGGGTCCATTTTTGGGCTTAAATTCTCAAAAAGTATGAATTTTTCCCCAATGACTGCCTGAAATTACAAATCGAAGGTTTCCAAAAAATATTATTTATTTTTTTATAATAAATTTCAACATTTAGTTCATTTCCATATCCAGCTCCTTAGTAAATATAAAAAGAGCACCTCAAAACGGGTGCCAACGTTCGGCTGTGGGTGCTTGGATTTTGTATTTTTGACCTTTGACCTTGAAGGTAATCATTGACCTTGACCTATTCACCACTCAAAATGTGCAGGTCAATGAGATACACATGAAAAACCGAAAAAAAAAGACGTTTTTTTTTTACCTTGAAGGATGACCTTGACCTTTCACCACTCAAAATGTATAGCTCCATGAGATACACATGCATGCCAAAGATCAAGTTGCTATCTTCAATATTGCAAAAGTTATGGCCAATGTTAAAGTTTTGGGACGACGCGGACGGCGGAAGGACGAGCTGGCTATGACAATACCTCAGGTTTTCTTCGAAAACAGCCGAGCTAATAATTACAACACTTTAACTCTCAAATTTAAAGTATTTGTTAGCAAAACAAAAAACTAATTTCCCAATTTTAGACAAAAGGACACAATCCAACACCACTACCTCATTTCACAAAATTGTGAAAAACCACTGCATAAGCCGAAGAAAAATCTCTTAAATGTTTTAAATACCAATGTAATAAAAACTGATTAAAACTAAACAAACTTAAATGAAGAGGCTTAATAAACAGAAACAGACCTTCTAAAATTGCAGAAGGATTTCTTGTAAAAAATTATGAATAAATGCAAATTCTCTAAATAAAGTCAGAAATTCAGAACGCAATAACCTGAATGTTAAAGCTGGCCGAGTTGATGTTGGTTTATTTTTTCCATTTTTGTTATGTGTCACAAAAAAGTGATTCTGAGTCAAAATGTGATGGTATTTATGTCAGATGTGCAAAAAGTTTGGTCAAAATCGGTCAAGAAATGCCC
Organism: Dreissena rostriformis; assembly: GCA_007657795.1. Lineage (NCBI taxonomy): Eukaryota > Metazoa > Mollusca > Bivalvia > Myida > Dreissenidae > Dreissena > Dreissena rostriformis. Next base: position 52,648 of record VMBQ01005412.1, on the reverse strand, counting down.
AAATTCAGTACAAATATAGGGCTTTTCAATTTCTGTCCATGGACAGAAATGATCTAAATTTAAACATGCGGGTCACATGTAAAACCACCTGACCATTGCATCATTGTTTACAACGCCATTTGCAATGGAGAAACCGTGTTATTAGGTAGTTCTTCTTTGTTTAGAAAAGCGCGGACGTGGAAGTCACATGAAATTGACGCTCACGTGACCCAAAGCGTGCATATGTCACAGCTTAATAATAGCCTTGAGGACTCCGTTATGTACATGATAAGGTTTCGTTTTTTTGATGCTTTGGGCATTTTTTTTGCACAATTTTGCGAAAATAAGTATGGAAGAGTTAAGCTTTAGAATGTATCTGACGAATACTGATCCATTCTGGTCAGTTGAGAACACCAAATTATTGTAAGAAATATCAATATTTAATGAATGTGGGTAAAGTGTCGTCCCAAATTAGCCTGTGCAGTCCAAACAGGCTAAACAGGTAAGATACTTTCTGATTTTATTGCATTTTTCCTTTAAAGGTAGACTGTTCTAGACGAAAATCCAGTTACGGCGGAAAGTGTCGTCCCTGATTAGCCTGTGTGGAATGCACAAGCTAGTCTGGGACGACGCTTTACACACACGCATTAAAACCCCTTTTCACAGAGCTCATATATTTAAATTTATTTCTTATTGAGTTTGAGGGTCAAACTATTTATTTCAACAAATGAGACTTAATTAAATACCATCAACTTTATTAAAATACCTCATAGCGGATATGCTTTCTAAAAATTATTTGTTTAAACGTTAAATCAACCGGTTTTATTTATTTTTAAATTTCAGGTTGAATGTATAAATAAGCATTAAATTTGATAAACATCTTACTTTTAAACTTGGCTTTATGACGGGGCCTACAAAACGTGTATGAGCCTCGCTCTTGGCAAAAGGGGCCTTTTATGCATGAGCGTAATGTGTCGTTCTAGATTAGCCTCTGCTTTCCGCACAGGCTAATCAGAGACAAAATAATAAGCCTTAACTGAATTTTCGCTAAGAAAAGATTTCCTTTAGACAAAAAATACAATAAAAGCCTAAAGTGCCAATGTAATATACATACTATTACACAGCAGTTTCACATATGGCCCCAGAACTTAATTAAGATTAATTTGGAATAAACTTGCACTGAATTAGGCTTAATAAGCTTACTTTTAATTAAACCTTAATAAACCTAGTTTTGAACTTCTTCTTAATCAACTGGCCTCAAATAATGAGTAAATAACCTGCCTAAAATATTTTCTTAATTAAGGTGTTTGAATTAAGTCCGAATAAACTGACTTGCAATTTAGTACATAAATAAAACTACTTCTGTTTAATATTAATTAACACACTTAGAATCTTGTCTTAATTTTCATACATAAACTTAGTTCAAATAACCTTATTTCAAATTAATATAATGTCCGAATCAACTTACTTGGAATTTAGTACATAAATAAAACTACTTCTGTTTAATATTAATTAACTCACATAGAATCGTGTCGTAATTATCATACATAAACTTAGTTGAAATAACCTTATTTCAAATTATGTCTGAATGACCTCTTTTTTTTATTCATTTTAAATTCCTATTGTATACATGTACATACATGGATTTCATTTGCAAACAAAGGACACTACTAACAAAGTATACAATCATTTGCCTTGTAATGTTTTTAGACCTTGGTTTGTAACATTTATATCAGTATCAACGGTATGTGTTATGCTATATATTATCAATTACAAATGTATGTTATATGATTTCAAAATACTGACATGCTAAACTTACATAAAGTGAATTGTATAAAAATGGACTGAGTGTTATGAAAATTTAATACGATTCCATTTTTGTTAAAAAGTNAAATATTATTATACATGTATTAGCACAGATATAAATACATAACATAATTATTTTGATATAGATATCGTTTTGAAAACTGTAGAAGCGATTCAAAAGGGCTAAATAAATAATCCGTTAATATCCAGGTCAAGCAAGCGCTTCCACTTGTAGATGTTTAACTTTCACGTTTAAAATACGGCGATGTATGGGTCCGTACCTTTTTGGAATTTGGGACCGATTTCCTTTGCAAATAAGTTCATAATTATCAAAAAGATGTTTATTCTATTTTTTATTTTCTTTCTTTAGTATATCGATCGTTCAAAGCATGGCACTTCCGAATCATGTTATCTTAAGATTCTGAATAAGTCGAGGAAAAGTCAGAACGATACAGATTTTCAATACTGGGCCCCCTGACTCCGCATTTTAAACATGCCCTTGAAGCGTTCGATTTACACAGATCGTAGTCACAGCTATTGTAAACAACATGGCGGACATTTTAGAAAAAGACGCGAATAACAATAACAATAACAATGACTACTTCTATCAAGTTTCTTTTACAGTTTCTAGTCATACTATGATACCAGTGTGTTCTGATTAATGAGTTTAATAAAGTTTGTAAAACTTGTTATTCTGCTGTTTTCTTCACAGATACATAATCTGTAAAATATCGCGGTACGTACCGCGATACAGTGTTGCCGTACCACGATATACCGCGGTACGCTCACGGCGTATCATGACAGCCCTAATCATCATCATCATCATCATCATCATCATCAAAATCATCATCATCAGCAGCAGCAGCAGCAGCACCAGCAGCACCATTACCAGCACCAGCATTTTTGGCATCAGCTTAAATTGTCATCATCATCATCACCATGAAGCAAATACATGCTTAGTAGGAAATAGAACTTTTTTCATTTGTTTGGATGCTTTTTACTGTGGATAATGCAAAACATTAGTGATCTTTGTAAAACATGTCTGCCCCCTGACTTGCAGATTAAGGGGATCTGTAACCATGACTGTTCATCTTTTCATTAAAATTTGTATAAAGACCATCCTTTTCCAAGACTTACCAGCATAATAATTTCTATGATCCTAAGAATTCTCTTAATAGTGTGTGGGAGCAATTTTTATGTTTCTCTAAGCCCATGTAACCTTGATCTTGTAACCTGTTGACCTCAAAATTGAGACACCTCTTCATTCCCACCCAAGTATTAGCACTATTCCAATTTGCATGATAGTAGGTCTAAGTGTAAGATATGGTGCAAAAACGAATTTCCTGTTAAAAGCCCATGACCAGCCTTTAACATGTTGATTACAAAAAAAGAGACCTCATTCTTTCCTCCATATTAACCAACACACATACTTTGATGTTTAGGTCAAAGAGTTCTCTAGTTATCATGCAGAAACCAATTTCTTGATACAAGCTCACATGACCTTGACCTTTGACCTGATGCATCTTCTTTTCCTCTCATATCACTGCTATACCAATTGCATGATCATGTTGCAAAACGAGTTAAACGCCCTTTATATGAAGTTTCAACTAAATCCATTCAATTACTTTTGTTCTGCTTTGTAGGGGGTCAATATCCAATATGTTTTAAATTTATGCTAAGTCCATTAACAAAAGGGTAATAACTCTGTAAATAGCAATGAGAGAGTTAAGGTCCTTGTACTCAGCTATAACTCCAAAAATACTGCTAAGAGAGTTGGGGTTCTTGTACTGTGCACTACCACTCAATGTCTTCTATTGGTGAGTATCCCCTATCTATGATTCAAGCNCCGGATTAGCCTGTGCGGACTGCACAGGCTAATCTGGGATGACACTTTACGCACAAGCATTTTGCCCAGTTTTCTCAGAACACGCCACAGTTGTCAGTTACTAGTGCAAGTCTGTGCACCACGCCACATTTGTCAGTTACTAGCGCAAGTCTGTGCACTTGGTACTGTTTAACCAGCTATCCCAGGAAATGTGTCAGTTCGTAAACATGATATGACTGCAATTCTGTTAAAATTGGCAAAAAATCCAACTAGATAAATAAATAAATGTACCAATGTCAATATACCAAGTTGTATTTGAATACCTTCAATAATAAATGAGTTATGCCCCGCACAAACAAAATAACTATAGGGCAATAACTCTTTACAAATACAAATACAAACTTTACATTTTTATAGCGCAAAAATTATCTAACACTATTCAATTGCACTGTACACAGTTCTATAACTTAAAAAGCTCAATTGTCATAGAAAACGCAAAACAAATGCGTTTAAAGTTTAGTTTTAAATTTAAATTCACTCTGCGTTCCTTTTAAGTCTTTTGGAAGAGCAGTCCGCCATTTTGGTCCAATCACTGCAATTGATCGATCAGCCTTCTTTGTTCTAGTTCTTGGATTGTTGAAATTATTATCCGCAATTGATCTTAGGCTATATCAACATTCACCAGTTGTGAACAGCTCTTTGATGTAGATTGGGGCGGTGCCGCATCGAGTTTGAAAGATGAGCACGAGTATCTTAAACATTACACGTGCATGCATTGGGAGCCAGTGCAGTGTCCTGGGGATCTCCTTGCTTGGTTGATCGTGCGAAACATCAGCAACAATTCTGGCTGCTCGATTTTGGATTCGCTGCAGTTTGTCAATTTGATAATTTGGGATTTCAGTGAAAAGTCTGTTACAAAAGTCTAGATGAGAATGAATTAGGCTGTACACGAGGACCTCTGCAGATTTTTGTGATAAGTGCCTACGAATGATTTTTAGAATTTTTAATTGTGCACTAGCGACTTGACATTTTCTTTTGATGTGCTGATCAAAACATAAAGTGTTATTCATTTGAACACTAAGGTCTCAAAGATGATCTACACATTTAATATCACAGCCACCAATATTTATGCCGGAGATATTTATTTTTAACAATTGTTGTCTGGAACCGTAAATAATAACCTCTGTTTTTGAATTGTTCATTTTAAATTTGAACCGAGTCATCCAGTCAATGACGTCTAGCAAACAATTACCGACATGTTGTAACACTGATTCTTCATCTTGAGGATTTCCAGGTTAAATTTTGAATGCAAGTTTGTGATCCTCAGCGTAACTATATAGACCTGCCAGGTATTTTTGGTAAACCTCATTCAACGCAGTGATGTACATGGTGAATATCACTTGACCTTGACATCATCTAGATACAACTTCTGACCAAGTTTGGTGAAGATCGGATGAAAACATTTTGAGTTAGAGAGCGGACAACCAATACGGACCGACAGACCGACAAACCGACAGACAGACAGACCGACCTACAGACAAGCTCACTCCTATATACCCCCCTAAATTTCGTTTGTGGGGGTTTAACAACTAATATTACTTGGTGCTGATCAATCGCATTCGGAAGGTCATGATGCATTTTAAGCATAGCTGTCTCAACACCGTGGTTTTTGCTATAAGCACTTTAAATCAAAAAGAGATAGGCTTTTGTACTATGCACTTTCCCTTAATACCCGTAATTATAATATGGAATTTCATTTTAATCCCTTCAATACTTCCAGAGTTATCATCCACACAAGAAGCTGGACAGACGTGTACTGACAGAAGAAAAGACTACTGGAAGGAAGTACGGACAGACGATGTGATTTCTTTATCCCTCCCTTCATGTGCATAAAAATTACTCAATCGTTTGTTTCAATTAAGAATTAAGAGAAAATTAATTTGATAAAAAGATTCTAGTGTGAGTTTAAGCATCTTCATAAAACTTTACAAAGACATCCTCTGAGCTACTTTACTCTAGAAACAATAGGCTCCACCCATTATTATTGCAGAATAACCAACACTAGACTATCTACTTTGTCTTTGAAAATAAACTGTTATTTGTTTAAGAATTTAAATTATTTGAAATATAAGCGCTTTGTTTGTAAAAAAAAACAACAAAGAAATAAAAAAAAAACTGTGCACAAGTCCTTTTCAATCTTTGGATTTACTTTACACAGTTGAAGCAATAAAAAGACAAGGGAGATAGTTACATGTTACAATATACCACAGAAACAAATGGATTGTTTCCCTTGAACAAATTTTACCAGACGACCTTTTGCGGTGAAACATAACTTACAACTAAACAACAGTAAATTTGTATTATAACCACAAGTATGATTAATGAACATTAAAAATTCAACAAAGAATGAATGTTTGTTTATTTTTGTTAGGTTTAAAAAAAACATACAACTGATAAAAAATATATTTTTTCTTGTAGATTGCACAGGCTAATCAGGGACAACATTCTCCTCTTTCATTGTATTTTAAATTAAAAGGAAGTCTCTTGTTAGCAAAAAATACAGCTTTGGCGGAAAGTGTCATCCCTGATAAGGNTTTTTTTTGGCGATCCCAATAAAAAGTTGAGGGTCGATGCCGATTCTGGAGACACGGTCGGGCGACCGGAAACAGACCTATTTTTTTATTTGGCCTAAGCATGTTTAGTACTGCATAGGCCAATCTGGGACGTCATTTTTCACACAGGAATTAAGCTTGGTTTTTTCCAGAGCAAGGCTCATTATATTTCAAACTTTTTAATATTGAAGTTCAAAATATTGACAGCATGTTCACCAATAAATACCACAGGTATTATATGAGTAAGCACATCTACATTATTTACACACACAGATCACATAATGTATTTGCAGGAAAGATTTACTGACAGAGTGATTTTCAACAGGGTTTCAAACTTTGTTTACAAACACTTCAATCATCAAACAAAACCAATGATCACCTTGGTTGAATCGAGAGAATTTATAAATGTACCATATTTATGGCATATACATATTCACATTTGGACGCTAACAAAAATCATTGGATAATACAAATTATTGGCATATATTATTTATAATAAATGCATAGAAGTGAAGTGTGCCTAAACAAAATGAATTGAATATTCTCCCTACATAAATTCAAAGTCAATAATTTTACCCTTAATATAGACAAAAATTTAACTGACTTATGTTTTGTTTTTTTTTACTTTTCTTCAGCCTATCTGTTTAGAGAACATCCTTACCAGCATGTACATGTAGTAACTCCTAATTTGGATTTACTAATATTCATCAATGATTAATACTGGTTAGAGATAGCAGGTATATCAGCTGTTAATAGGTTCATATTAAATCACATTGTTTTGACATTTTAGTGATTATCTTTATCACTGAAACTTGATTTAGAACAAGGGTAGTAGTTACAATAAAGAAAATAAGTCATAAACGCTTGTTTCAACTTAACTTAATTGAGGGACAATTTCAGATCAACCTAATTCTCACTGGGAAATTGAATGACCGCATCAAAAAAGACTTATAACTATTATTGTCCACTTAAATATTTTCCAACCTGTTTATTCAAGTATACAAATTCTATCAAACAAAGGAGTGGTCAGTTTATCGGGCCGTCAAACATTATTATTTTGTTGGATCACACTGTTGCGTAATCATTTAACCAATGTTCAATTGACAGCATCGCATCCTTAAGTGATTACCAAATATTTCTATTGTGAGATTTTGAACATTTAAGGATTGTCAACTGAAAGTCATCTGTTTAACTAGGCCAATATAACTGAAATCTTTTATGCTGAAACTGGCCTTGGGAAAATGGGGCTAAATGCAAGTAAAAGAGTGTAGTCCCAGATTAGCCTGTCTAATAAGGGACAATACTTTCCACTTTAATGGAACTTTTTGTTTTAATGAAGTCTCTTCTTAGCGAAAAATACTGTTTAGGCGGAAAGTGTGGTCCCTAATGAGCCTTTGCTGACTGCACAGGCTAATCTGGGTTGAGACTTAACGCACTTGCATTACACCCAGTTTTCCCAAAAAGAGATTCATGCTGATCCTTATTTTGGACGTAAGGATATCATTAGTTCATATAACAGCAAATTGCAAGATATGTTTAATTTAGTTATACATTTTATTATTATTGTTACTGTATTACTGTTCTGGCATCATTATTACTGTGTTAAAGCAGTTTTCGTCAATCTTTAAAACTAATAAAGTATAAAGCAGTAATGTTTGTGAGAAAGAATCCAATTATTGGTGCATAATTACTATCTTCTGTACAAATATATCTTATGATCTACAGTACGGGTAGATAACAGCAGTCACATAATTGTGACTTCAAGTTTAATGATTATTGAATTATTTTGTGGAATAATGTCAATTTAAAATTGCGCTAAAAACATGAACACTGGAAACACATTTTATTTGACTTTGCCTTAACATTCAATTGAGAGATTTGTTTTAAATTTCAGTAGTTGATAATACTCAGCTTATCAAGTCAATCACAACATCAGTGGCTGTAATACTGATAAAATACTACTTAAAAATTATTGGTTGGATATCAGACACATCATTTCACCGCAAATATGTGTCCCGTTCTGAGAAAACTGGGCACATGCATGTGCGTAAAGTGTCGTCCCAGATTAGTCCGCACAGGCTAATTAGGGACGACACTTTCCGCTTTTATGACATTTTTTGTTTAAATGATTAGTCTCTTCTTAGCAAAAATCCAATTTAGGCGGAAAGTGTCGTCCCTGATTAGCCTGTGCAGAACAGGCTTATCTGGGACGATACTTAACGCACATGCATTATGCCCAGTTTTCTCAGAACACGACACATGTAGCTACCTCATAATTTCATACACAGGAGTTGTGAAATGGACCACAAATAAACACACAAAATAATTTAACCACAATATATGTCATAAATGAAAATTTATTATTATTTCCGGGCAGAGTAAGGCGTAATAAAAAAACATGTTTGTTTCCGGTTACCCGACCAACCGTGTCAATTTACCTCCGACTGCAATTTTTTTATCAAAAAAAAAAAAGATCGCAAACAGCCCGAAGTTTATACCACGTGTACGCCATTGTTAGGAACTGTACAAGAAGTTGGTAAATCGAAACTAATTGTCCTTTCTCGGAAAAATCCAAAATAATATAATTTGTTTTTTCCAAGCTTAGGTCAAGTAATTACGGCCATTCGAGACTCAACTTGTGTAAAACACGTGTTCAATTACCCGTTAAGCTCCACCTGCGTTCGCTGAAAAAGATAAGAAGGCGGAGCTAAGCACGTGCTGTTACATAACTAGACGATTGCCATCCAGTAACAAACACTCGACTGGTTTAGCGGGTTTATTGCTTCACAAAGGAAGCCAATTTTGTCGGCAAGAACGGTGTTGATTAATGGATTAAGACAGGAAGCGGCTTTCCTTTGATCACATCAAACTGTCCATTCACACAGATTGCAAATTTTCGCGCTTCTTTTAATAATGGCATTGATCCTTGTACATGTTCAGTATAAAAAAACCGCCTGCTAACATGAAAACTTTGGATTAAATTATCAAGATAAAAACAATGTTGCAAACTGTGATTATATTAATTGGTAAGTATCAGTTAAAAGACGATGTTTTGTTTGTCATAAATCAACAAGTTTTCTATACAACAATATTACCGCGGGAATCGATAGATCTTGGTTGAATTTCATTAAAAAAATTCATTGACGACCTCATAAGTCGAGACTGTAATTTAAATCAAATTTTGGAGGTAAAAAATCTCGACTTGTGACTGCGTTTTTACGGTAATTATAAAAACCGATTGTTCCCACGATGCGAAGTTTGACAGTTTCATGTTTGTTTTTATGTAAACGTTTCCGTGTTTTTTTAAATGAAATCGTAACATCAAGTGTAAAACAGTACTTGATTATCTCAATAAGGTCATTATCTGTAATATCTTGAAATGGTTTGTGCATTACTTTCATTAAAATTATTTAAAACATGTTGGTACGAAACGAGTACGAACATCAAATAATTCCCACCATTTTCGAACCCCCCCAAAAAAAAGTTACCCGACCATACCGACCCTCATTTTTTTGAGCCCGTAACCGGAAACAGACATGTTATTTTTTTAGGCCTAACCAAAAAAATGTGTGTTTGTATGAATTAATCCTGTACAAAAGTAGAACATAAACCATAACTAAAATCAGAAAAAAAATTGTTGTTGCACTTGAGTAAACTACAATAAAACATATAATGTTTTGCCGATGAATTTTAAATGCAAATGAGGGGCTGAACTTTTTTTTTTAATTTCCTTCAAAATTATTTTTAATACTTGTTAGGGTAGGTCAGATACCTGGAACAAACAAGCATTTTTTTTAACACTTTACAATATTTCTCTCTTGTTTCTCAAATGACACAGAAGCCTCTCAGTATAGATTTAACTGTGTCAGAACATGGCTTGGTTTCAATATCCATTCAAACATGAAAATGAGCCTTGCTCTTGGACCAACAAGGCTTAATGCATGTGCTTAATATGTTGTCCCTAAATTAGCCTGTTCAGTCCACACAGGCTAATCTGGAACTACACTTTCCACTTCCATTGTATTTTTTTTGTTTAAAGGATGAACCTTCTAAGCGAACATTCTGTTTTTGCGGAAAGTGTTGTCCCTGATTAGCCTGTGCGTACTGCCTAAGGCAATCTATTACAACTCTTGACTCAAATGCATTAAGTCCCGTTTTCCCACAGCAACGCTCAACAACGTATGTCCATACATGGTAGCTAAAAATACTTGGTGAGAACACACAAATCTGTTTAGATCGACGCGTCATACGAAAAAACTTGGAAAAATCTAAAACCTGGACTTTCAATATAAACTCTTTCCATTTCATCTTATTATTTTAACCCATTTATTTACACTTGGACTAATACGGGCAAAAGCCTGAAGGGCGTTGACCGTTAATTTGTATCACTTTTCTGAAATACAAAGAGACATTACCTTATAGGCTATCAAGTCAAATAATTCCAGCCGTCACCTATTTTCGCGATGGAAAATCATAGACCGCTGGAGCAACATAGACACTTCGATAAACGCTATATGACACGTAGATGCATTCCTCATGAAATAATATGTCATGGCAGTGATTATTAAGTACAGAATCGTACTCTATGTTATTGTATTATATGTTTTTGACCGCCAAAATGCGATTATTTTTTTTCCTGTTTGCCTGTTTCCCGGCCTTAAGCCGTAAAGGGGAACAAGTCATATTCCACAGACTGGTTACTACAAAATGCGATAACTTTCGGCAACATAATTTTCGTTAATATAACCCGTCTAAAATGTATTGCATAAATCCAGATTTCTTTCGAATTTATTTGCTCGATCTATTTGATTTCTGATTGTTATTATTATCCTCATAAATCAATAAACGCTTGTTTAAAAATAATGTCTTTTAAAATATTATAGTCGGCATCGGTATTCTCTCGGTATTTCAAATGCGCCGCCCTACAGTACGTGCTGTTAACATGTCAGAGTTCGTTACACAATTTGCATTCGCTCTCAGAAATAAATATTCTTGTAAGTTGATGACAGCGTTTAAGCGTTACTGATTGTGTTACTAGTCTTTTATGTGCAAATAAATGATGTGAAGTGTTCACTTCTTTATATTGTATCGCAATGCATTAACATATAAGTTTTATATATGGACTGAATATACTAACATAATTTACATGCTTCTTCTAAGCCTAGACAGACTGACATGTAAACAAGCAAATTCGTTGAATTGATATCCCCCGCCAAACTAGAGCTTTGTCACAGACGTGACGTATACCCCCACATGCTGCATTGACACAGAATATATACAAAGGGCCATAACTCCGTTATTAACAGATGGTGTACAATGCCATTTGGTGTGCATCATCCTCTTATCCGTATATATACTCATACCAAGTTTCAATGAAATCCACCAAAGCACTTCCAAGATATGGCTCCGGACACAAAAGTGCCGGACGGACGGANCTTCATAATACGTAAATATTCTTGTAAGTTGATGACAGTGTTTAAGCATTACTGATTGTGTTACTAGTCTTTTATGTGCAAATAAATGATGTGAAGTGTTCACTTCTTTATATTGTATCGCAATGCATTACCATATAAGTTTTATATATGGACTGAATATACTAACATAATTTACATGCTTCTTCTAAGCCTAGACAGACTGACATGTAAACAAGCAAATTCGTTGAATTGATATCCCCCGCCAAACTAGAGCTTTGTCACAGACGTGACGTATACCCCCACATGCTGCATTGACACAGAATATATACAAAGGGCCATAACTCCGTTATTAACAGATGGTGTACAATGCCATTTGGTGTGAATCATCCTCTTATCCGTATATATACTCATACCAAGTTTCCATGAAATCCACCAAAGCACTTCCAAGATATGGCTCCGGACACAAAAGTGCCGGACGGAAAAACGGACAGAAGGACAGACAACGCCAAAACAATATCCCTTCGCCTTTGGAGGGGGATAATAAGCTCATATGAGGGGTAACTAAAGCTGTGATTTAGTGGTAAAAGCAGTTGAGACTTTTACAAGAAAGATTACTAAAGATGTGATTTAGTGGTTAAGGCAGTTGAGAGTTTGACAAGAGAGATTACTAAAGCTGTGATTTAGTGGTAAAGGCAGTTGAAACTTTGACAAGAGAGATTACTCAAGCTGTGATTTAGTGGTAAAGGCAGTTTAAACGTTGAAAAAAGAGATTACTAAAGCTGTGATTTAGTGGTAAAAGCAGTTGAGAGTTTGACAATAGAGATTACTCAAGCTGTGGTTTAGTGGTAAAGGCAGTTGAAACTTTGACCAGAGAGATAAATAAAGCTGTGTTTTAGTGGTAAAAGAAGTTGAGAGTTTGACAAGAGAGATTACTAAAGCTGTGATTTAGTGGTAAAGGCAGTTGAGAGTTTGACAAGAGAGATTACTAAAGCTGTGATTTAGTGGTAAAAGCAGTTGAGAGTTTGACAAGAGAGATTACTAAAGCTGTGATTTAGTGGTGAAGGCAGTTGAAACTTTGACAAGAGAAATTACTAAAGCTGTGATTTAGTGGTAAAGGCAGTTGAAACTTTGACACGAGAGATTACTAAAGCTGTGATTTAGTGGTAAAGGCAGTTGAAACTTTGACAACAGAGATAACTAGAGCTGTGATTTAGTGGTAAAGGCAGTTGAAACTTTGACAAGAGAGATTACTAAAGCTGTGATTAAGTGGCAAAGGCAGTTGAAACTTTGACAAAAGAGATTACTAAAGCTGTGATTAAGTGGTAAAGGCAGTTGAAACTTTGACAACAGAGAATACTAAAGCTGTGATTTAGTGGTAAAAGCAGTTGAAACTTTGACAAGAGAGATTACTAAAGATTTGATTTAGTGGTAAAAGCAGTTGAGACTTTTACAAGATAGATTACTAAAGCTGTGATTTAGAGGTAAAGGCAGTTGATAGTTTGACAAGAGAGATTACTAAAGCTGTGATTTAGTGGTAAAGGCAGTTGAGAGTTTGACAAGAGAGATTACTAAAGCTGTGATTTAGCGGTAAAGGCAGTTGAAATGTTGACAAAAGAGATTACTTAAGCTGTGATTTAGTGGTAAAAGCAGTTGAGAGTTTGACAAGAGAGATTACTAAAGCTGTGATTTAGTGGTAAAGGCAGTTGAAACTTTGACCAGAGAGATAAATAAAGCTGTGTTTTAGTGGTAAAAGCAGTTGAGAGTTTGACAAGAGAGATTACTAAAGCTGTGATTTAGTGGTGAAGGCAGTTGTGAGTTTGACAAAAGAGATTACTAAAGCTGTGATTTAGTGGTAAAAGCAGTTGAGAGTTTGACAAGAGAGATTACTAAAGCTGTGATTAAGTGGTAAAGGCAGTTGAAACTTTGACAAGAGAGATTACTGAAGCTGTGATTTAGTGGTAAAAGCAGTTGAGACTTTTACAAGATTGATTGATAAAGATGTGATTTATTGGTAAAGGCAGTTGAGAATTTGACAACAGAGAATACTAAAGCTGTGATTTAGTGGTAAAAGCAGTTGAGACTCTGACAAGGGGGGTAACTAAAGCTGTGATTTAGTGGTAAAAGCAGTTGAAACTTTGCCAAGGGGGTAGCTAAAGCTGTGATTTAGTGGTAAAGGCAGTTGAGACTTTGACAAGGGGATAGCTAAAGCTGTGATTTAGTGGTAAAAGTAGTTGAAACTTTCACAAGAGAGATTACTAAAGCTGTGATTTAGTGGTAAAGGCAGTTGAAACTTTGACAAGAGAGATTACTTAAGCTGTAATTTAGTGGTAAAGGCAGTTGAAACTTTGACACAAGAGATTACAAAAGCTGTTATTTAGTGGCAAAGGCAGTTGAAACTTTGACAAGAGAGATAACTAAAGCTGTGATTTAGTGGTAAAAGCAGTTGAAACTTTGACAAGAGAGATTACTGAAGCTGTGATTTAGTGGTAAANGCAGTTGAAACTTTGACAAAAGAGATAACTAAAGCTGTGATTTAGTGGTGAAAACAGTTGAAACTTTGACAAGAGAGATTACTAAAGCTGTGATTTAGTGGTAAAAACATCAGAGAAAAAGACAAGGGGAGTAACTCAAGCTGTGATGATCTGAAGTGCTATTAGAGCTTTAAAACAAGACTGAGAAAAAACACAATTGACTGAAAATGTTATCACATAATTTGATTATTATTACCTCTTGATTGCATAGTTGTCTCATTGGTGATGGAAATAAAAACGTATTTCATTGCTAAATTGTGGCGTGTTCTGACAAAACTGGGCAAAATGCTTGTGCGTAAATTGTCATCCCAGATTAGCCTGTGCAGTCCGCACAGGCTAATCAGGGACGACAATTTATGCTTTTATGGAATTTTTCGTTTACATGATGTCTCTTCTTAGCGAAAATCTATTTTAGGCGGAAAGTGTCGTCCCGGATTAGCCTGTGCGGACTGCACAGGCTAATCTGGGATGACACTTTACGCACAAGCATTTTGCCCAGTTTTCTCAGAACATGCCACAATTTATGACATGAAACATGTAATCAATGAAACCTGGATCACATTACAATGATTTACGTGTATTGAGGTTAATTAACTCTCATTACATGTATTACTACATAGTAAGAAAAACACTAAAATAAGAGGATTTTTACTACTAAATGTTGAGATCACCTATATCATTATTACTTTACATGGGCATATTGATTTATCCTTCATGAACTTAAGATGAAGGATACAACTTGTAATTTGTGGCGTGTTCTGACAAAACTGGGCAAAATGCTTGTGCGTAAATTGTCATCCCAGATTAGCCTGTGCAGTCCGCACAGGCTAATCAGGGACGACAATTTCCGCTTTTATGGAATTTTTGGTTTTAATGATGTCTCTTCTTAGCGAAAATCTAGTTAAGGCGGAAAGTGTCGTCCCGGATTAGCCTATGGACTGCAAAGGCTAATCTGGGATGACACTTTACGCACAATCATTTTGCCCAGTTTTCTCAGAACACGCCACATTTGTCCATAGGAGGCTGCTGATCCCACCCATGCATCTTATATGAACCTCACTCTAGGAAAATGGGCTTAATGCATGTGCGTAAAGTGTTGTCCCAGATTAGCCTATGCAGTCGCACATGCTTATCAGGAACAAGTCAATATCTGCCTTCAGTTGAATTTTGCTAAGAAGGGACTTCCTTTACATGAAAAATACTATAACGTGGACTGCACAGGCTAATCTGGGACAACACTTTACGCACATGGATTAGCCCCTGTTTTCCCAGAGTGAGGCTTATATGCTTATTATTATAGTCTAATTAACAAACACATCATTTTGGAATAGGAAACTATTGTTGCAAGCAAGATCTGAGCAATAAATAGGCTTGTATGATGTGTAATAAGCAACGGGTTATTCTTGCACACATACCTTGTTTATTTTTCACATAATGTTAAATGCATGAAGGCAAGGCCATACAAAATGAATGTATTTAAAATTCATGAAGGCCATGCTATACAAAACTCTCAACAGTGAATGTTAGATGAACCAGAATCCTACTTTCTACACAATTTTGAGGTTAAGATAGTAAATCATTTTTTTCTCAAGATGTAATAGTTACCTTGAACTTCAGTTCACCCCAATATCCAAAGCCTAGTGTTGTCTTCATTTTAGGTACAAAAAGTTCACTTCAGTTTCATGAGATTCTGAGTGGAAGAATCTTCAGTAAAAATGTAGGGCAATCAAAACCCCAATTTTGCATGCAGGGTTAGAATTAGCATAAAACACATTAAAGGTAATGGACTACTTAAAAGCTACTCCAAATACATAATAATAAATCATAAAATATTGTTAAACACTATAGGTCTTATAAATCAAGATTCTTGGGAAATGGCATCCCAGAATTCAATACCAGTCTATGAGCTCCTAGTAGAGTCCTGACAGCAATCTCCATGCAGAGTTGTCCTTCCTTGCTCTCACATACAAACTCTGACATCACAAGAAAATCGTACCAGATTCGGTAGGATGTTGTTTTTTTTTAAGTATTATATTATGAAAAGTAGTATCATTTTCTTTTAGATTTTGAAAATATTGAATAAGTTAAGTTCATAATAAAAAAATAAAAAGAAAAAAAGAAAAACATTTTAAAAATTTAAAAGTAACCATTGAAACTCTTAGACGCCATTATTGTAACATGTGGATCGGCTATCATCACTTGGTTGGTTATAACGGAAGGGATTTTATATCATTATAATATGATTATTTTTTCCCGGTTAAACTAAAAACTCTTTTGTTTTCACAAAGGAAACTATTCTCCGGCACTTTCTTCATCTGTGCCGTTGATATTGTAAGACACCATTATTGTATTACGTGGCACGGCTATCATCACCTGGTTGGTTATGACTGCAGGGAATTGATCCAGCTAAGCTGGTTCCAGTCAAATCTCTGCGCCAAGGTTGTCTTGACAGCTTTCTGATGTTCGATATTGTTTAATTACAGTATAACAGCTTTAGGGTGTATGCTCACAGTTCGGCAAAATAAAAAATTCACACAAAAATGTTACAAATTCACAAAATTACTGTATGCATTAAATTCAAACTAAACTTATGTGTGTCTTTGTATAAAATATTTTAACCACTAAACATATGATTACTTCAAGAGCATATGATTGGCCTTATAATTGTGTAAGCTAATTAAAATATGAATGACAGATGGAAGAGTCAATTATTAAATGTTTATAGAATTCCAATGTATCTTTTTGTTTGCAAGCTATTCACTTGTATTATACCAATAATATACTGCATTTGTTAATCACCAAATACAGTCAGTTCACCTGTACCAAAGTTTGTGCACACACACAAAAATGCATTGTTCAAACTGCATTTTTACAATGATAAAACTATGTAGGTGTATCATTAAGATTGTTTAAAATCCAAAAAAATATATTAAAAAAATGAACAAATTACATAAACTGCGAGAATTTTCAACCACATCAATTGCTTCAAATGCTTTTTTTATTCCATCAGATTAAACACTATTAAAAGCTTATATAACTAAGCAAAAAATATGAATAACACGTAATTCTTTTGAACTTCATTTTTCCATTAGATTAAACATCAAGACTATAATATACAATTATGACATGTCGTAAGAACACTTGCACTTGGGCAACCTGTAATACTATCTATAATAGATAACAACAAATGTGATGGGAGAATATGGGAGAATATAATTTGCTTTTCAGAAGCATTCACAATTAAAACTTGTATACCACCAAACTTCAGCAAACTCTTCCCTACAACCTTGACCTTAGATCTCTTGAGTTGACAAGAGATGTGTTTGTCAGAAACACAATGCTCCCTTTTGAGCAATTTTGACTTATTTATTTTACCTTTGACCTTGAAGGATTACCTTGACCTTCCACTACTGAAAATGTGCAGCTCCATGAGGTATCCTTCATGAATATTAGTCTGCATACTAATGTATATGATTTATAAGAATTCTCTAGATATTGTTAGGAAGCGATTTTCCTGTAACAAAAACCCATGTGACCTTGATATTTGATCTTTTGACCTAAAAATCATAAGGCATCATTCTTTCCCAGGTCACTTAAATAACCATTTAGTTGATCATAAGTCAAAGCGTTCTTAAGATATTGAGACTAACCAGTTTTTTAATACAATTCCCTGTGACCTTGACCTATGAACTTTAGACCCTTAATAGCTTCATAGACATCTTTCTTTCCTCACCAATTTGCATGATTATAGGTCAAAGAGTTCTCAAGATATTGTGCAAAACAGTATTTCCTGATACAAGCCCCTGTGACCTTGAGCTTTCAACTGTTGACCTCAAAATCAAAAAGCATCATTCTTTCCTCCAAAGCAACAAGCATTCCAATGAGGATCATTTTAGGTCAAAGCATTCTCTACATATTGTACAGAAACCACTTTCTTGATTAAAATTTGATGTGACACCTTTAACCTGGTGACATCAAAACAAAAATGTGTCTTCTTTTCTTCCCATGTCACCACGATACCAATTGCATGCTTGCAGGTCAAAACGTTCTAAAAAATAAAGCACTGAAAATTAATTTCATGTTACGACCCCTTTGACCTTGACCTTCCACCTTGCGACTTTAAAATAAGAGGGGTTCTTCCTTGTCCCAAGTGTGCATTACACCAATTTTTATTATCATAGGTCAAAGCATTCTCAAAATATTGGAAGGAAATATATTTAGTGGGAAAAGCACCTGTAACCTTTTACATGATGATTTCAAAATCAAAAGCTGTCTTCCTTTCCTCCAAAGTAACCATAATACTAATTTGCATGGTTACCATGGTCACAGAGTTATCTAGTAAGCTCACAGAGAGGAATGCAACCTACCTACCGACCCAGTCCCAGATTACCCATTAGGCAGAGTAGGCAACTGCCTATGGGCCCCACGACTTTTACAAGGTGCCTATACCACGTGACTTTTTAAGATCTGTGTTGGGAGAATAAAGTGCAACCCATTTAACATTTTTAAGGATTTCTTTTTAAATATTTCATCATTGTTAATTGAATAAAGTGGGGAGCCCGCTCATTCGTGAGACTTGTCTAAAGGTATCATGATTTTTTTAAACAAATAAGTATTTTTTCAGTAAAGTACAATCGCGCATTTGAACGGTTAGAAAAATGTCTGATCATTGTCTGATCAGTGTGGGCACTTCATATTACAAACGCGCGATTGCACATTACTTATTTGTTTAAAAAAATCATGATACCTATAGAAAACTCTCATGAATGAGCGGGCTCCCCACTTCATCCCATTAAAAATGGTGAAATATTTAAAAAGACATCCTTAAAAATGTTATCTGGGTCACACATTATTCGCCCAACACAGATCTTAAAAAGTCACGTGGTATAGGCACCGTGTTTTAGGGGCCCCATGAGACTGTGAGGAAAGAATTTTTGTCCTTACCTAACCTAATATAATGACTTGACAAAGCGAATTTATATATATGTTATGTTCCGATTGAAGGCTTGATATTTTTTACCAAATGACAATCATTTATTATTTGGAAAAACCGTATTGTTTTGCTGGTGATTTGGTTTTCAAGATGTCATTTTATAAAAAGGACATTGTCACATTTTATGTCTTACCAGCAAGGGTAGGCTAAATTTAACGAGTGAAATCGACTTGCGTTCTAGTAGGCACTAGGCCTTTGGCGTGGGCTCCAAAAGTTTCACTGCCTATGGGCCACCATGACGGTGCTAATGCAGCACTGGACTGACAGATGGACAGGGGAAAAATTATATGCACCCTCTGCTTTCAAGAGGGCATGATAATTAAATATGAGTGATATTCCCAACATATCATGTATTTTTGTGCATATAGTATTTACCACTTAAATTTAATCTCAGTTTCTAAAACAAATCTGAAAATTTTACAATCCCAATGTGATAGATCTCCTCAAAAGACACCAAGTACTGGTTCTTCTAAGGAAATTGACTTCAGAGCATTTCAATAAGCCTTAGGCTTTCGATGCAATCAAGCTAAAATAAATAGGTTTGAACTAAACTATACAATGTGAAAATTGTGTTGACTTAAATGAGGTGATTAGCACATATTAAATTAAAATAAGACAAAAGAAAACATTTTAAGTTTATAAATTGTCTGAATTACTTTCATAGACTCATCTATATTTATTCATCATTATTTATAACTGGATCTATATCAACTATACAAGTAACTCAAATTAAGTTTATGTTTGTAGCAGCAACTTGATTAAATGCAATTTGTAATTACTTGTAAAGCAAATCCAATTTAACTCTTACTTGTCAAATCTGTCAACCAGCAGAATGCAAAGAAGTAGAGCCAAATCAAATTGACAATCACGTTTTCAGCCCCCCATTACGTATTAGATATTGTTGTAATTCAATTCACCATAGATCAGCAGCAAACAATCAATTACAATCACAATGATTGATTAAGATTGAAGAGGTATGACAGGACAAGATTGAAGATTGCCCACTGAATAAAGAAATTAAAACAGATTAAAATTATTCACGCTCAACACTTAATAATGACTTCAAAAATGTTTAGTTTTGGGATGAGATAGTAATAAATTTACCATAACGTAATAGATAAACATTTGCTTTATATAATGATATATGTTTTGACAATTTAAAAAAAAAATAAAAGCCAGAACATTTAACACAATTGTTTGTTAAGTTTTGACATGGTATGCCATGGTCTCACATGGCAATCAGATCAGTCTGGCAATACTCATTTCTACCATGGTCAACTATGATTGTTCAAAGTATTTGATAGGTGACCACAATAAAACATGAAGGCCCATCAAAATCAATGAAAAACCAGGTGACCATCATTGACATAACGCCTGGGTACAGTTTTCAAGAAGTCTGTTATTATATCAAGTATCATTTGAAACACTTCAAAACTTAATTGAGTTGTCTTATGCACAAGAAAATTAAACAAATAGAATAACTGCAATTACTCAACATCCTTAAGTTTCCATCGGGGCTTAATTAAAATTTGTTTAATGCCAAAACAGATGCGAATAAATGGTTCAAGTCCACACAATCTTTCTACAATGCTCAATGAAATATTTGACTGAGTGGCAAAAAACAACAAACACGACTATTTTGACAGAACGATCTCTTTGTTGTTTATAAATTCCTTAAAACCACAAAAAGTTAAAGAGTGTCTTTAAAAAGTTGTCTTTGTTTTCCAAACCATCAAAATGTAGGACAAAAATAGGTGAAGAATTTTTAAAGACGATCAACTTCCTTACCACTTGTGTTGAGGACACACAACCTGCGGTTTTGAGAACACTTCAGCTCGTTTCATGCAAATCTCAAAAGCGGTCATATTTTATGCCAAGCTTATCTAGGCCAGTTAGCTCATAACTATGCTTAAACCATAAATTTTGCCTTCAAAGAATTAAACAACTACAAAATGGTCTGTTGATATATTTTTATTAGCTCTTGACTGTCGAGTTTTAAGTCTAATACACAAACAAGGGCTGCTGTTTTTAAGACCTTGAAAAAAGCTGATCGACTTTTCTATGACTTTACAAAAAGCTTATCAACTGCTCAAAGTCTGGACAAGAAATTACAATCAAGAGAAAAAAATGAGCCTCAACCTGGGAAAATGGGGCTTAATGCATGTTTGTAAGGTGTCATCCCAGATAAGCCTGTGCAGTCAACACAGGCTAATCAGGGACGACACTTTCCGCTTTTACCGTATTTTTTGTTTAAAGAAAGTCTCTTCTTAGTGAAAATCCTATTCAGGCTGATAGCATCATCTCTGATTAGCTTGTGCGGACTGCACAGGCTAATCAGGGACTACACTTTACGTACATGCATTATGCTCTCAGTGTTTTTTTTTCACCAATTTTGGAATTGGGCCAGGTCCCATTGGATAGGGAAAAATCGCGGCATTTGACCAATTCGGGAAATTAAGTGTTGTTGTGGTTTTGCTAACAAATGCTTCCATATTGAAAATAAATGTGTTTTCAATATTACATTTTACTCTGTTTCAACTTACAGAGCTGGATGGCAGATAAACTATATGTTGAAATCTACACACAAAAAAATGTGTGTGGGGGGGGGGGNGGGGAAACCTTCCATTGGAATTTTTAGGTCCCATTTGGGAAAAAAAAAATATACCTTTTGCCATTGGGAATGGGGCCGTTTACCGGGCCCCGATTTTTATAGAAAACAAACACTGGCCCTGTTTTTCAAGAGCAAGACTCAGTTTTTAGTGCTACAGACAACAATCAGGGATTCCACATCTCAAAGTTGACCTACTCAAAACAGTCATCTTTCACAAATCTATAAACCTTTGTTTTAGTATCTAAATTGTTAACTTTTTGATAACTGTAGCAGTAAAAGAATCGCTAAAGATCATGCAGTTAAAGTTTTTATAGGAAATTGAAAGTTTATTCAAATACCCAGACAATTAATTTGCAATTAAAGTATGTATAAATAACTTCCATTAAACCAAATTTTTCATTATAACAATGCAAAGGTTGTTCACATTAAACCATAATGTTAATTAAGCTATCAGATTATATTGGCAGTTTGCTTCATCAGGACATCAGCAAATACAGAGATTTGGTCATAAAATCATACAATAAAGTTGGTTTATGGTAAATATTATTGTGTCCTGATTTCTGATTTGTTCAGACTTATAACTCGCCCTATATAGTACTAATATTGAAACTGATTTTGTGTATTGTACCATAGCATTTATATTTGAGTTGCGCTCTGTGACAAGGGGGTTTATTGATTGTGCGTAAAGTGTTGTCCCAGCTTAGCCTGTGTCTGCACAGGCTAATCATAGCCTGTGTCTGCACAGGCTAATCATAGCCTGTGTCTGCACAGGCTTATCAGGGATGACACTTTCAGCTTTTATGGTATTTTTTGTTTAAAGAAAGTCTCTTCTTAGCAAAAATCCAGTCAAGGCTGAAAGTGTCGTCCCTGATTAGCCTGTGCGGACTGCACAAGCTAATCTGGGACGACACTATATGCAAGATGTATTAAACCCCCTTTTCTCAGGGCGAGACTCATTAACAAAAAAAGAAACTAGGTCAAGGGAAGCAGATAGGAGCAAAAAAAGGGTTGCAAATTATTTATTTTTTTACATAATGTATATAGTTATTAAATTATGCATAACGTTTTATTATATCAAAGTAACACTTTTTTTATTATTTTTCCCTTGCATGCTCATGCCATAGGGCTTACAACTGAACATTTGAACGATTTTAGTAATTTATTACCTAACAACATCAGAGAAAACACTTTCCAATTAATTAATGCAAATATATGCAGCAATCTGGTAATTTATTGATGGAGTTGGAGCGTTTTATTGCACAAAAATACTCGTCAAACATTGCAACAGAGTCTACAGCAAACATAAATAGATTTATGACACAAAATTGTTCAAATACAAATTAATGACCACCTTCACAGTGTCCGTAAATCCAGACATCAGACTGCTCATTTACATAATTCAAACTCTGCTGATAACAGCCAATGAGATTTCAGGGTTTATTCGGATTTTTTCTCTTTCTAAGCATTGAGTCCAGGTACAAACCAGGACGAGGATTTAGAATGAGGACTGCACTGTTCGTAATGTCACTGATGTTTTTGGGCTTTTACAAAATGTACAACATTACGCTAGTTTTATGGTGTTGTTTGCTGTTAGATGCTATAGTTTTCCAGGTTTTGCTTTACAAAAGACACTAGGGCTGCAACAAAATGGCCCAAAAAACCATGTAACAATACTATGCACTGTCAGACTGGAACAGGTGAGAAAACAAAGAACTCAGCATTAATTATATATAAAGTGGAATAAACTTAATAAAAGAAATATCAGGAGAGAGATTGTTGTCGCTAGTCTTTTAATGAAGGTAAATGACCTATACATATGTACGCATGAATGACCCGACAAGTTATATTGCGATCCAGATATATGATCCCTGGATCCGCGATATAACAAAGTTGCAGTGTACAAGACCTTAGAATATTCAATGCAAAGCGTTGGTGGTTTAAACCAGTTTAAAAGAATGCCAAACCTTACATTTTGCAAAGCAATAATCAGTTGAAATGGCAAGTACTCAATTGACAACATATATTTAACACATTTTTTTTTTAAGGACTTTTATTGAATATTAAAAGCCATTTTAAGTGGGTTTTTTTAATAATTCAATGATTTTGTGCTGTCCAACACGCAATTTCCATATAAAAAGCTCAGCAGATATTTCAATATGTTCACAGAAGAAAATTGCAAAATAAATAAATTTAAAATATCATTATTTTGACACGAAATCTGAAGATTTGTATTTAATCGCAAGGAAAATTAAAATAAACTACTCTCATTATAATATAAGATCAAAGGACGGTATAAAAAGCAGCGTAGTCGATACCATTACATACCCATTAAGTAATATTTACGCATCACAAAATAACTGTTAATAACTACTTTTAGCATCCTTCAGAATGTATCACGGTTAATATACAGCATACTTTTCAAAGTTTCATGCCTTGTATACTGCAGTGAGAAAACTTAAAAATACAATATCTGATACATAAATGTATGAAATGTATGAGACAGATGTTGTCAGGTTAAGTTGACATGAGGCTTCATTGTTTGTGTCGCGTTCTGAGAAAACTGGGCATAATAGTGTTTTTCCCAGGCCCTTTTAGAGTGGCGCTGCGCCATGCCGCCCTTCCCAATCGCCACTCTGCCCTTTTAAAAGGCAAAAAAACACCACGCGGCCTTTTCTTGTTATATAGAACCCAAAGCATTAAAGTATGTTAATTAAAATTGTTTTAGTATACCCTTTATTGCACACAATATAAAAATCCTAATAAAATATATCCTGTGTTACCTGCAACATGTTTTTTCATTGTTTCACACATTATTATGTGTAAGAAATGCAAGAAAGTAAGAAATGCATTT
The DNA here is from genome assembly GCA_007657795.1 of Dreissena rostriformis. Taxonomy (NCBI): domain Eukaryota; kingdom Metazoa; phylum Mollusca; class Bivalvia; order Myida; family Dreissenidae; genus Dreissena; species Dreissena rostriformis. Next base: position 28,026 of record VMBQ01005412.1, on the reverse strand, counting down.
CTTCAACTTAATGATAACTAATATAAATACATTAGAATTGATAAGTAAAAATAACCTATACAAGTATACCCATAGCCGTTATAATTGTTAAGTAATAATCTAGAACAGTATTTTCATAGCTAAAAAGGCACCACACGTATCACTGCCCTTTTTATGCATAAACCGCACGTTAAATTGCCCTTTTTCAATTTACTGCACCATGCCCCTATGCCCTCCTGGGAAAAACACTACATAATGCTTGTGCGTAAATTGTCATCCCAGATTAGCCTGTGCATTCCGCACAGGCTAATCAGGGACGACAATTTCCGCTTTTATGGAATTTTTTGTTTAAATGATGTCTCTTCTTAGCGAAAATCCAATTTACGCGGAAAGTGTCGTCCCGGATTAGCCTGTGCGAACTGCACAGGCTAATCTGGGATGACACTTTAGGCACAAGCATTTTGCCCAGTTTTCTCAGAACACGCCACATTTATTTACGACATATAATAAATTGTGTGCTCTAATGTTAACCAGTATGTGGTACAAGGCAATTATACCACAAACATGGCGATATCGGTCACATTTGTTGCGAGAAACAAAACAGGGGTCAGTCCTACTAAATATCTAATGGCAAATGAACATTAAGATGCTGTTTTGGAACAAGCATACAACATTTTCCCCAATACCTATTTCTTAAGTAATTTTATAAATTTGCTTGGATACATTGGACTTTTTTCTGTTTGTTTAAAAAAAAGATTTTCTCCATTGTCTATTTATAATAAGATATGTCTCTTTCTTACAACGATATCTTTGCTAAAGCCACTTTACACAAAGTCATAGTGTTGGGCTTAAGGTCATCATGTGAATTCATAAAAAGGGCAATAACTCTAAAAATATGACAGCAAGAGTAATGGTTCTTGTGCAGTGCACATCGTCTCAATAACATCTACATACCTATGAAGTTTAAAGTTGAAACCGCTTTAGTTTTCAAGATATGCTCCAGACAAAATTTGATTACAAAAAATAACAATGGGCTATAACTCTAGAAATAAGGTAGCATGAGTTTAAGATGTGATACAGATAATACAGATAACAAAATACTTCACGCTCCAACGCCTGTAGGGATCGGTACATGCCCTAATATGGCGCCCCTATCAACTGACCCCAAATTGCAAAATACCCTGTATACAATAGTAAACACCCACCACAATGAAAACCTTCAAACAAATGACCGAGTGGTCACTTCAAAATGGACCTCAAACTCATTTATCTTTCTGACCAGTGACAAAAACTATATAGTGACCGATTAAAGCAAGACAATCCTATGTAAATAATAAACCGGTGTAAGATAAATGTTATTAGCTCTGAGTAAGTCATGAATATAGGTAGGGTGCAACAAAAACAGGAAATGGAGTTCACACAAAAGGGGAATCTTTTTCCCCATTTATGATCACAAATTTCAAATATACATGAACAGGTTTTTATGTTCAGGTGAATCCGTTAAAAAAAAAATTCAACTCCCTAAATTTCTGACATCTAACATACGTTTTTCAGATAACAAGTCAGGCCAAAGATTTCATAATCTAACACCCCTAAACAAGCAATNCCACGTTCTGTGGCGTCTCATCTGGATCCAAACTGTTTGCAAAGGCCTTCAAAATCCGGTTCCAGCGCTCAAAGGGTTAATATATAAGAGTAAAGTGTCGTCTCAGATTAGCTTGTGCAGTTAATCAGGGACAACACTTTCCGCATCTTTGGTATTTTTCATTTAAAGGAAGTCTCTTCTTAGCAAAAATCCAGTTTAGGAGGAAAGTGTTGTCCCTGATTAGCCTGTGTAGACTGCACAGGCTAATCCCACTTTAAGCCCAGTTTTCCCAGAATGAGGCTTGATTGAAGATTTTTTTCACTAAGCTACTTTCCTTGCAAAGGCTTTATGAATGTCCTTAAAACACGTATCCCCATTTATACAACTAACACAAACGCTACCTGTAATTCTGATATTAAAATCTTGAAAATAGTCAAAATAGTGGGCCTTTTTAAACTGGAAAAAATACATGACACAATGAAATTGTCAAGCTAACTGTCAGGAAAATCAGGTAAATAAATTTCATCCACAAACTGTGGCCCATAATCATAATACTGTCATTATTGTCATTATTATCAGCAGCAGCCTTAACAGCAGCCTTAACAGCAGCAGCAGCAGCAGCAGCAGCAGCAGCAGAATTGTCATTATCATATCATATTAATGTTACATCATAATTGTCATCATCATCATCATCATCATCATCATCATCATCATCATCATCATCATCATCATCATTTTCATCGTCATCATCTTCTTCTTCTCCTTCTTCTTCTTCAAGTTCATTCTCAAGTTAAATGTCATCACAACAACCAGCTGGTGAACAAGCATGTCTGTCAACACTCAACAATTGACATCATTTTATGTTCAGACTGTTCTTACAACACCATACCTCATGTATATTTTACCACAAACGCAAAGCAAAGAGTTTGGCTAGCAACAGTATAACAACAAAATGGGAGAATTCCCTTTTCTTTTTCAATGCTTACTGCGTAAAGCAGGATATGTTATGGATTAATTAATTTACGGTGTTCTGAAGCATTAAATAAACAAATCAACAACAAGAAGATCTCGGTTTTTATGTCAGTTAAGACGAATTGCCTGACATGGATTGCCTGCTATTTATAGGGAAGAATAAATGTGTTTTTCATCTTGTATCATTTTGTGTCATCTTGAAACATCCCAATTGTTTGTGTATTAAATGAATGTGATGGGTTATCTTAGAACATGGTCCTACTTTGATAATTATTGATATCACACCCAGGTTCCTAGTTTACAAAGATAAAGTAACTGATTTCAGAGGCTATATTATGTTACAACACTCAAATATTTACTGAACTACCATGCTACTTCAAGATTCAGTTTTTATGTAAAACAGTGTCTGAAGGTGAAAGACGGATTTTTTTCTGATTTTTATTTATGGCATTTTCTTAGAAATTGATAACAAGCTTGTTTCAAGAATCAAGACAAGAAAACATTTATTTGAATAATGTTGTTAATCGTACAATATGCAGTTTTTCTGTCCAGATCTTTGGCTGTTATTGAAATTAAAACCCTAAATTATCTGAAGGGCTCACATGGGTCAAAAATATTCTTCTGGCCCGTTCAGCGGGTAAAAAATTAAATTACCCGAGAGTTGGGTCAGGTCAGATATGTAATAAGGTTATTCAAATATAACTAATTTAATTTTCATGACCTGTTTTAGCGCATTAAATATTACACTGTTTGTCAAGTCAGAGTATATATAATGTAATTATTTCTTTTACTTTGATCTATTTACACATAATTATTGATAGAATACTGAACAGCATATAACTATTTATTAGATATACACAATATTGTTCAACGTAACCAACAAATGCTATTATTGCATGTCAAGAGTGTCATCTTGCTATCAGTTGTTTATAAAAAATATATATTATATTCGATATTTCACACGACTTAACCAGTCCTCTAAGCCGAGCGGAACTGCCGCGTATTTACAAAAGCGATACAATGCGAGTCTTTCTCATAAAGTCACTTTACTGACACCTCGTTTATAACATATTTCTTTGAAGAAGCATGGCCCAAGATGTGGTTGACAGAGACACGAAGGTAAATGTATTCATAATTTCAGAATTGTCATAAATCATTGATTTCGCGGTGAGTCCCAGATTTTAAACTTACCAAAGTTACTTCAAAAACGAAAGTATGGTTGATATTCAAATGCATTATTTTTCTCTTTCTGGGATATTGTTTTATTATGTTGATGCTGCATTTACAAATTTAAGTGTATATGATGAGAAAACACCAAAAATAAACAATGGTTGTGATAGACACCTATATACTGTTAGATGCGTCTAATATCACTTTAACCCTATCTTTAAACTAGGTTTAAATTTGGGGGGATTTAAATAAAATCCAACTTCAATAAATGGAAACATTTAGTATTTGCAATTCATCTGTACCAAAACATTAAATGCAAATGAGCGGCGCTCTGGAATGAGGTGCGTAAAGTGACGTTGTCCCAGATTAACCTGTGCAGTCCACACAGGCTAATCCGGGACGATACTTTCCACTTACATGGAATTTTTGTTTTTAAGGATGTCTCTTCTAAACAACAAGAGCACCGCATAGCGGGTGCCAACGCTCGGCTGTGGGTGTTTGGATTATCTATTTTTGACCTTTGACCTTGAAGGTCATCATTGACCTTGACCTTTTCACCACTCAAAATGTGCAGGTCGGTGAGATACACATGAAAAAAAAAGGTCTTTTGACCTTTGACCTTGAAGGATGACCTTGACCTTGAACTTTCACCACTCAAAATGTGCAGCTCCATGAGATACACATGCATGCCAAATATCAAGTTGCTATCTTCAAAATTGCAAAAGTTGAGGCCTATGTCAAAGTTTTAGCACGCCGCGGACGGCGGACAAGACGGCAATATGACAATACCTCGGGTTTTCTTCGAAAACAGCCGAGCTAAGATCCAGGCTAGACTGAAAGTTCCATCCCTGATTAGCACGTGCGGACTTCACAGGCTAATCTTGGAGGACACTTAACGCACATGCATTAAGCCCTGTTTTCCAAGAGTGAGGCTAAAATACTTTACTGACATGGTCTTGTCGGTCATAAAAAAACATGCTCTTTGAAAAAGGAACCAAAAACGTTTTATAACTAAACATACTGGTAATTTCAAGACAAAAAGAATGGTCCTTAACACAATTAAAAAACCTGAGGATGGATTTTTCTCTTTCAAAATGACTGAAATGTGGAGTGTTTGAGTATTTTATTATTCATGTTGTATTTTTTGCTTTCACATCAACATAAACATTATTTGAACCTATATTGTTTCTTGAAATTCTTTTCTAAAATAAACGTCTCTGGTCAAAAGTAGGGAAAGGAAATGCCGCTATTGCTGCGAGTTACAGCTTTAACACACTTGGGTAAAAACTGTGTTTCTACCATAAAATGTTCAAATACCTTAAAATAAATGACCCGCGGTTAGTTTGTGAAATTTATATGAGTATTAACTCATTTCCTCTCCACATTGATTGGTGACTTAGCAATGACTAAGCAGATAAATGAAAAAATATGCCTATGTATATGATTAAGCGTCATTGATACAAATATATTATTAAATCATGTATTCATCAGTTTATAACAAGAAATCAGTTATATAAATGTATTAACATGTTACAAATCTTAATGACTCATTTTGGATGCAATTGGATGAAATTATTTAGGGTTGAATTAACATGTTTGTTTTTTATTTAAATTATAATATAACAGTTTCCCTCATTATGACGATGAAACAACTGACTAAGTCCTCTAAAGGGAACTTTTAAATGAAAATATTAATAATAATAATAATAAGCAAATGTCCTCTTATTTATCTTCTAAAGTTAAAATCAATATATGAAATATTTTAGAAAGTTTATAAAAATAGGGCGAAACTGCACCCCCAAAAGTCGTGTAGAATCAATAAAACTAAATAAAGTTGAGCCATTTGTCAAACCACATCTTAAAGTACATTTGTAGATGAGCTGGCACAGAGTCAATATTGGATGCAAACAAGATAGAAGTTTAATTGAAAATTAGGAAATCACTTTGCATATTTAAAGTGACTTGTTCAGTTCATCAAATTTACAATTTTTCAAAATGTTGCCTTCCAAAAAAAAAAAAAAATCTGCTTATAAACATGTGAAGTAAAATTTAAAACAGACATTAAAAAAACAATTCAAATACTGTTTTATTCGAGAGTCGTGTTGCAACATGCTATAATCTCAAGAATGCATGCTGTTATGCTATGGTTGAGTGAACAAGGTGTTTGCATGTTGATCCAGGGGACGCGATGTTGAATCCCTTTGGCAGCAAACTTTTTTCATAATTTTCTATGTGAGCCTTGTTCTGGGAAATCTGGGATTAATGCATGTGCATAGTGTCATCCCAGATTTGCCTTTACAGATTGCATTGGAGTACTGCACAGTTTTCCCAGAACAAGACTCGTTTAATTAATAGGCTATATTATTTTAACTCTTTCAGTGCGGGAACCGAATTTTGAAGGCCTTTGCAAACAGTTTGGATCCAGATGAGATGCCACAGAACGTGGCGTCTCATCAGGATCCAAACTGTTTGCTATTCTGATAGTATTCTTTAAAAAAAATCGAAGAAAATGCTAATTTTAGAAATTCAGCAGACGCCATTTTAGCAGACAACAAATTTCCCAGCATGCAAAGGGTTAAGATAAGACATGAAATGGCATAACTGAAAATATACCCAAACCTGTGATCAAGTCACCTTAATGAACAACAATTGAACTACTGGAACGTGTAGTTGTGTCAACAAATGTAAATTAATTGTGTCTAAACCTACTTTAAGATAAAAATATGCAATGATGATAAGAAAAGCAACTTCACTTGCTGCTGCTACTGATGTAATGAAGATGATGATGACATTTTATTATTATGATTATGCTGAGGTTCATGAATATCATCATCATCAACATCAACAACAACAAAATTTTCATCATGATCAACATTATTATGAAGATGATCCAATGCTGCTTGTGGAACTAACCATTAACATAGAATATCATGTCATCCAACATGACGGTGACTGACCCATTTTCAGCCAATCAGATAACAGAGAATATTTGATCATTCTTGCAGCAGTACTTTAGTGCATGAAATTGGCTAATGTGATTGGATAACAAGTATGTGTGTACTTAGGCTGTGGCTTTTTTGCAGTTGAACTAATTTTATAATTACGAGAACTATGTCCTACAGATGTTTTGTGGTCTCAAAGTTAAATGATGCTGGATATTTTAGTTTTCTTATCAAGATATGCTTGCTTTATTTTATTACTGCAAGTTTTCAAAAAATGGTTGGCTTTAGTTATCAGAAGCGAGACATGCATATGTATGGTTCTCTTTCATTAAAGTATCATTATGACATGAACATTTATATTTCCAAAACATATTATTGATACATCAATTATCATATCCAACTTTTGATGCAGGTTGCACCCGCCATTGATCAAAATCGATGATAAGATTCTGCATTGGATTGAATAGGAAAATTACGAATGGTGTATTCCAAACATTCATAATTTTGCTAATAATTTGAATATCAAATTTGGGTGAGTGAAATATTAATCTATAACAGCTCCTTTCAAGAATAATATGTTTCCAGTTTTTATAACTTAATATTTAGACTGTCCTTTTTAGATTTTAAAGGTACAGTGGTCATTTTGTACATATTTCAATGTTAGTAATAGGGAAATCAGTATACACTTGGAGACTTTTCTAACGCATCACTTTTCAAACTGGAATATCTCAGTAATGGGTTAAGATTTTTATTTAAAATTGCACAAGTGATCATTTGACTATATTCCGTGCAAGTTCACGATAAAATCATTCATCTGTGGCGATGGGATGCTTTTGCACGTGGTGTAGGTGTGGTTTCATCTTTTTGCACATAAAAATGGTGAGATAATTCTAATTTTATTTCAATTTTATTATCTAAGGTGGGTTCTTACACCAGGAAAACATAAAATTAATTAAAAAAACAATATAGCTCATATTAATATTCAGGAGTGCAACCACGCAATTTGCATTTTGTAGGCTACCTGCCCCACTTGCTCAAGCGTCCGACCGTCACGGATGAATGATTTTATCGTAAGCTTGCACATAATATAGTCAAATGATCAGATGTACAATTTTAAATAAATATATTTACTAATAACTGAGATATTTAAGTTTAAAAAGTGTTGCGTTTGAAAAGTCACAAAGTGCAGTAAAACGCGTTATAATTTCTATTGAATTTCAATTTCATCATTGTAGGTGGGTTTTTACATAAGGAAAACATAACATTAATTAAAAAAAACACTATGGCTTATATGAATATTCAGGAGCTCATTTTGCATGTTGCAAACCAGTCAGTCATTAAGACGTGTAAGTTCATGCGTTTTACTTTTCGCATTTTTATTATTTCACGTTGTGCAATTTTGCGAATTTGACTTTTGCAGTGATTTTTTTAATTGTTTAAGTTTGCTATTTAAATGTTGATCAATTTCATTTAAATTTACAGGGAGTATTAGATATGTGTTGAATTATTCTGAGTCCAAATTTAAACAAAATCCGTTCAAAAATAAGGGAGCTATATTGATTTGAATACGTGATGCATTAGAAAAGTCTCCAAGTGTAGTGTGTGTAAACTAGGTTCAGAAATAACTGCAAAAAAAATCCTTATTTAATTTCAAAATTGCACATGTGGAATCTGTCATGAAAATCATTTTCCTTCCAAAACAATATCTCTTTTTTTTTTATCAAAATTGGTATTTAGACCATCCTTTTAAACTTGAGTACCACTTGTGATTCTAGTTATTATCTTATCCATATAGACTGACAAGCTGATTGTTATTGAAACTTAATAAAAAGTTCAATTCAGATATTTAGTTAGAATGAGTTGAATAATTCATTATCTAGATTGATAACCGGATGGACCTTAAATATACTTTAAGGTTATGTTTATTATTCATTCACTCAGGATTAAATTTACAGTCTTAAATGTAATTAACCATATATTCATGATTTTAAGGAAGAAAATGCATCTCAGTTTTGCTGGGTTGATTATTCATGCATTTAGTTATTTAATGGTTTAAAAAAGGAACCACATTGGATCAATCATTTTGATTTTGGAATTTTATTTTGAGTCATTATTGATGGACATAATAACTTTCTTTTAAATTAATGACTGTGATATGGTCATTAAAGCAGCGAGGGGGTGAAAAATAGTCACATGGATTAAAAAGTTGATTTTAAGTTATATTTTAATATGTATTACCCCTTACTATTTTAAATGTAAGCAAACAAATGCAATTTACTTTAACACTCTATTAACATTTAACAATTAATTGTTTAACATTTTCTGTTTTAGGAATTCATTTTCCGATTTTTTTATTTTTTTATCAAAACGTTGTAAAACAATCATTAACACTCAGTAAAATGAAATCTGTAGAAATGAGTTGAGTCTAAACCAACTCAGTCACCTTCATTCATTATTTTGTAATTGATGATTAAATGTTCCGTTAGAGAGCAGTTCATACTTATGTATATAATATGCGTCATAAAAAAGGAACACTTTCAAAAGAAAAGTTTGACTTTTTTATTTAAAACATAATGGTTATTTTATAAATACAGTGGGATAAGAAGGCCACATGATATGGAACAATTTGTTTTCTCTTTGCTGTATTATAGTAATCTGTATAATTCCTATATTAAGCATTTATGCGAAAATAAAGCTCTACACAATGTTCCGCATAGAAACAACCTATACTTTATGTATTTCAGAGTTAATATGGAATCTTAAGAAATACAATCTTTAACTGAACAAAATGTATGACCAATCAAATAGTTTTATTTAAATGGTTATTTCAAGATAAATCATTTATGTTTACTTATTCTGCATCAAATTTTGACAGCCTTGTTGACATATGGTTTCAAGTTACTGTATTTGCCAGAACTGCGAGTAATTTAGCGTAAAAAAATGTGTTAAAGATGCATAAGAATGCACTTGTTGGCCTTGTAAAGTATCGCACAATAGAAATAAACCCATTTCACAAAATATAATCTTTTGACGCTTTTTACAAAAAATCATGTCTATTTTATTTTATTATTATAGAAATAGTGTGCTTTGTGGTGTTAGTCTTGTGCATGTAACCACGGAGAACACACCGGTTAGACTGAAAATGTAAACCTCGATAAAAAATATATTTCAATGAATTTATGTAAAGTTTATTTCTCGCTATACGATTAAGATGCAAAACAACGATCTATTACGCGAACTGTCACTTTAAAATTGATCATATTACAAGAAGAATACCTCGACTACCAAGACCCCAAAAACAGAGAACTTTGACAAAGTCATGGAGTACAGCAACGAGTCAGATCAGAGTCTTATGTCATAAAATCTCCCTAAAAGTTGAAAACAGTTTTATAAGTGTTCTTTGCTATATTGTTCAAACATTGTTAAAGAAACACAGTTTATGATATATTATGTACTATAATTAATACACAAAACAAGTTAACTTGTATTTCTCATTTGGCCTTGTATGACCAGCAAATTTGATCCACTTTCAAAAAGAATTCAGACATTCAATTTTTGATTTTGGGATATTATGGCTATAAAACTCATCATTTCACGTCCCGTGATCTTCGGGAAATCTCCGAAATATTTTATTGTTACTGGCTTGATTGACTGAGCAGACACTTAGCTGATTAGGATGATAATACTTAAAATTAGGATGTTAAAAAAAGTTGGATATGATAATTATGTTATTGTATAATATTGAACATATTATTTAATGATACATATAATAATACTATTATTATTTATATAATATTTAGTATATTTTTAAAACATGCAAAATTGATTAAGGCAGTAGCAGTACTGGTAGTAGTGGTAGTTGTAGTAGTGGTAGTAGAAGTGGTAGTAGTAGTGGTAGTAGAAGTGGTAGTAGTAGTAGTAGTAGAAGTAGTGGTAGTAGAAGTGGTAGTAGTAGTAGTTGTGGTAGTAGTAGTAGTAGTAGTAGTAGTAGTAGTGCTAGTAGTAGAGGTAGTAGTAGTGGAAGTAGTAGTAGTGGTAGTTGTAGTGGTAGTGCTAGAAGTAGTGCTAGTAGTAGTGGTAGTTGTAGTAGTGGTAGTAGAAGTGGTAGTTGTAGTGGTAGTTGTAGTAGTGGTAGTAGAAGTGGTAGTAGTAGTGGTAGTAGAAGTGGTAGTAGTAGTGGTAGTAGTAGTGGTAGTAGTAGTAGTAGTAGTAGTAGTGGTAGTGCTAGTAGTAGTGGTAGGAGTAGTGGAAGTAGAAGTGGTAGTAGAAGTTGTAGTGGTAGTTGTAGTGGTACTAGTAGTGGTACTAGTAATGGTACTAGTAGTGGTACTAGTAGTGTTAGTAGTAGTGGTAGTAGGCATTGTAGTAGTAGTGGTAGTAGAATTGGTAGTAGTAGTGGTAGCAGTGGTGGAAGAAGTAGTGATAGTAGAAGTGGTAGTAGTAGTGGTAGTAGTAGTGGTAGTAGAAGTGGTAGTAGGAGCAGTAGTAGTAGTAGCAGCAGCAGCAGCAGCAGCAGCAGCAGCAGCAGTAGCAGTAGAAGCAGCAGCAGCAGTAGCAGCAGTAGCAGAAGAAGCAGCAGTAGCAGCAGCAGTAGCAGCAGCAGTAGCAGCAGCAGTAGCAGCAGCAGTAGCAGTAGCAGAAGCAGTAGTAGTAGTAGTTGTAGAAGTAGTAGTGGAAGTAGTGGTAGGAGTGTAAGTAGCAGTTGTTGTTGTTGTTGCTGTTGTAGTAGTTAAGTAGTAGTTGTTGTTGTTGTAGTAGAAGAAGTAGTATAAGTAATAATAGTAGTATAAGTACATCGATCGATCTTGATCGATTTTTTTTTTCAAATTGTATATATTATATATAATATATATGTACTTGTAATAATTATAATTTTATTTGAAAATCAGGAAGTCAAACAAAGTTAAAATGATCGTTATCTCGTTAAACACGGAGTTTCCTCCGCGTTCTCAACGCCAAGGGTCGCCGCGTCGGCTCATCAATTTGCCGATCGTTACCCTCGGAGGGCCCAATCATGCAAACTCCGCGTATCGCGGGACATTCTTAATCTCCCTCACTAAGCGTGCCCGCGGAGTAGCGATGGAAATTGGGGAAAACGCGTGGAGTGTACTGTAGTAGTAGTAGTAGCAGAAATAGTAGTAGTAGTTATTGATGTTGTTGTTGTTGTAGTAGTTAAGTAGTAGTGGTTGTTGTAGTAGTTGAAGTAGTAGTAATAATAGTAGTCATGTTAGTAGTGTTGGTTGGAGAAAAAGTTGGATATGATTATTATATTAATGTATAATCATATTACATGTACATATATTATTTTATTTTACATTGTTCTTTACAATGTTATCATATTGTGCATTCTATTATTGCATTGTATTGAATAAGTAATTTATATTATGTTATTTAATTTGTGTGCATGTATTACAAATATCTATAGCCAATATAATATAGTGATTGAAGGCATGTGTTTGCAGTTTAAATGATAAATGACAATGATGTCATAACTATTATTTATTATTAATCTATAGAATGACTGTATATCAGTTTGTTTTAATCGTCAACATCATCATGCGATGATAATAAACTAACCTACATGAAGATAGTATCCATTTCATTTTAAAAATGTACCTCGTTCATAATGTGTACAATTAAAACCAAATTAAATTGTATTTGTACACAAATACATACCAAAAACAGTCTGAAAAGTTGGATCCTCAGGTAATATATCCATAAGTGTCTTCATAAATCCAAAATATGTCAGTTCAAAGAACTAAATCCATGTTAAAGCTCAACAGAATCAAACGCATGTTTACCGAAGTAGTAAGGTATATAAGTGTTATCGTCTGTATTGTTAAACTTTGTCCCCGATATGACGTCACGTCACGTGTCTCGGGGAAGGTTACTGAAGCGTTAACGAATTTTATAGCGAGCCCGTTTGTATCAAGTTAGCATAATTAAAGTAATTAATTCGCACTTTCGAAACGAGACAGAGGTGTACATTTACTAATAAGAATACAGTTACAATTAAACGTAAGCATGTTTGTTGGGAAATACATCGCCATCATTGCGAAAAGCGTGAAAAGTAAAAGTAGATATGGCGACCATAACTTAAAATGTCGCTTTTTATTTTGTCTGACATTTTGAGCTGAAGTGAACTTGATTAAGCTACAAAAAATCCTGCATAACATTTCAAAATTATCTAATAACGATATCTCGACGGATTATCTTTTGGCAATAATATTCAAAAAGAAACGTTCATGTTTGATTATATTTATGTAATTTTTATATATATATATTGTCAGTTTCGTATGTATAACGATGAACTGGACTTGTTCACGTTATGTGAATAAACTTTCTGTTCTGTTCTGTAAAATTTAGATATTGGTTGTGTGCAATATTTGTATGCAAATGTAAACAAGTTTTCAACGACACAAGTTACGCCAAACGTATTGTTAATAGTTGTTTACCATGTCCACTTTAATTAGATATAATTGAAAAGCACAGTACTTCAATTTGAGGCAGCGAGAGCATTGGACACATCATCAAGTTTGATTCGTTGATCACTTATTCTTCTCCGCAGAGAGTTTTATCGATCACCTGCTTTCTTGTCTTATATCGATCACGAATTATGAACTATCGCGGATTTGTCTTAATTGATAATGTATGCATGTTTTACCGTTCCTCAACCTCTAACTTAAAAATTCAAACATAACAAGATCTGTTCTAGACGGCAAATCAGACACACCCGTAAATGTTAAGTATGAACATACAAATACACCTCTTTTCCACGCCTCGTACAACTAACCTTTCCAATGACTGCGATGCATTGAACGGTGAAGATTGAGATGATAATAGTGATAGACATAATAATAGTTGTATTATTATTTAAATATTGAGTATATTCTTTGTTATGAAACATGCATATTTCTAAAAAGCGTGGGAAGCAGCAGCAGCAGCAGCAGTAGTAGTAGCAGCAGCATCAGCAGTAGTAGTAGTAGCAGCAGCAGCAGCAGTAGTAGTAGTAGCAGCAGCATCAGCAGTAGTAGTAGTAGCAGCAGCAGCAGCAGTAGTAGTAGTAGCAGCAGCAGCAGAAGTAGCAGTAGTAGCAGCAGCATCAGCAGTAGTAGTAGTAGCAGCAGCAGCAGTAGTAGCAGCAGCAGTAAATTAGTTCAGCGTCAGCATCCTGCAACGTTAAACAAGATGTCTTTGTAAAATAAATATTGTATTGGTACTCGGCATTAAACTTCAGCTCGTCTATGACGCTCAAATACAAGTTTAAATGTTTTTATAACCTTTTATCACTTGATTTGTTAAGTAACATCGCCACTTCTTAGAAATCACTGGTCCGATCGACCTTAATTTCATAAGCTTTTTGACAAATCGAACTTAATTATTTATTAACGACTAGAATGTGTTTGAACAAATATACCGATACCTAATACGAGTTATCGAAGATCTTACAGCCGGTTAAAGTAACGACTTAATTTTGTTGTTTCAAAAAAATGATGCAAATCATATGTGTTGTTCAGAAGTTAATATTGCTTTTGAAATACACGTATGCAAATTAAACTTCATTACAATTCCTGTCCCTCAGTTATCGAATAATTATGTTAATGAATATAATTTATTATTCTTTCAAACATGTTTTGTTTTTGTTCAAATATGTTGAACAATTTTTTTAGAAGACAGGTCCCTGGAATAAAGATCTCATATTCTTCAGTGTTACTACCATCAGGCCAAACACAATAAATTGCTTGTTTCCATGAACATCTTCAAAAACTGCCACATTTGTTTTTCGTGAACCTTTTAACAATATTTGAAGTCATTTTCTACTTGATTTTCGTTGTTTTTATTCAAGAAAACGTGTTGCTCCAGCAGACATATTCGTGCAATATTTGTACTTTTGTTGTATGAGCGTGCACGATTCTGTACGACTTGTGGAGTTATTTACACGCACGGATCTCGAAGGCGATTCTCTACGACAAAATTAAAAGAACGCTACGACAAAAGAACACACGAGCAGCCATCATAGCGACACAGAATGACATGTATACTATATTTGCACGACAACAGGAAAACGAAAAAATATAAAACACAGATCGTTCACAATTGCCCTTTCGTGGCGTTCACGAGTAGATATTATACACAGATCGTTCACAGCTGCCATTTCGTCGCGTTCACGAGTAGACATTATACACAGATCGTTCACAACTGCCGTTTAGTCGCGTTCATGAGTCGATATTATACACAGATCGTTTACAACTGCCATTTCGTCGCGTTCATTAGCAGATTATATACACAAATCGTTCACAACTGCCCTTTCGTCGCGTTCACGAATATATATTAAACACAGATCGTTCACAACTGCCATTTCGTCGCGTTCATGAGTAGATATTATACACATATCGTTTACAACTGCCATTTTGTCGCGTTTACGAATATATATTATACACAGATCGTTCACAACTGCCCTTTCGTCGCGTTCATGAGTAGATATTATACACATATCGTTCACAACTGCCATTTCGTTGCGTTCATTAGTAGATATTATACACAGATCGTTCACAACTGCCCTTTCGTCGCGTTCACGAGTTGATATTTTACAAAGATCGTTCACAACTGCCATTGTGTCGCGTTCATGAGTCGATATTATACACAGATCGTTCATAGCTGCCATTTCGTCGCGTTCAAGAGTAGATAGTATACAGAGATCGTTCACATCTGCCCTTATGCACAGATCGCTCAAAACTGCCATTTCGTCGCGTTCACGAATAGATATTAGACACATATCGTTCACAACTGCCCTTTCGTCGCGTTCATGAGTAGATATTATACACAGATCGTTCACAACTGCACTTTAGTCGCATTCACGAGTACATATTATACAATGATCGTTCATAACTGCCCTTTCTTCGCGTTAATGAGTAGATATTATACAAAGGTCGTTCACAACTGCCTTTTCGTGGCGTAAATGAGTAGGGATTATACACAGATTGTTAATTACTGCCATTGTGAAGCGTTCACGAGTAGATTTTATACAAAGATCGTTCACAACTGCCCTTTCGTCGCGTTCACGAGTAGATAGTATACAAAGATCGTTCACAACTGCCCTTTTATCGCGTTCACGAGTAGATATTATAGACAGATCGCTCAAAACTCATGAGTAGATAATCTACGACATCTTTTAATGCACGTGTCGTCCAAAGTCGAACAAACTCGATTCAGACTCGTGCAATCTCGAGAACAAAACTTCGATTGTCGAAAAGATATCATACGGACATCGTACTTATAAAATTGTGAAAGAAAATCAAAATAATTACGTTTGGAAACAATGCCTCGACCACTAAGTCCGCTTTTCGGTCAAAATTCGTGCAAACTTTGACCTATCGTGAAACGCACAGGCTGTGAACATTATATTAAGTATCCAAGATGCGTAACTGTTCAAAACTGTATACAAAAACTGCTCACAGTGATCTCCCCTGCAATATTACACCCAAACTATTTTACGATACGTGCGAATGTGCGTATTTTGTTTGATGTGTATGTGAAACCTCTATGACGAAGGTGCATACTATCAGGACACTGACTGTATCTCATGACATAGACTGTGTCCCATCACTCCTGTCTATATTACTTTTGGGAAATGTCGTCTGCAAAAATCAGCCTTATTTTATATAAATACATACATTTTTTGGTATTGTGTTACCAGGGAAATTAGAGTCACCAATCTATCTCAAGTGCGCGGATCTGGAAGGGAATCCTTTATCCGCTTGCATTTATGTAATGTATGAGGCAACTCTATTCTAATTTTTCATCTGTTGTTTTGTGTGCATATGTATCTTACAATTCAACACTTGCATTGGTATATTCTGCTTAGTGTAATGGTTTAAGCACAATACCAGTGTCCGTTAGCATCATTTTTTCATACGCATTCACTGATTTTAGATTGAAATAAGCATCGTTCTTTTGCATCATGTTACACAGATCGTTTACAACTGCCATTTCGTTGCGTTCATGAGAAGATAATATACACAGATCGTTTACAACTGCCATTTGGTCGCGTTCATGAGTAGATATTATACACAGATCGTTTACAACTGCCCTTTCGTCGCGTTCATCAGTTGATATTATACACAGATCGTTTACAACTGCCATTTGGTCGCGTTCATGAGAAGATATTATACACAGATCATTAACAACTGCCCTTTCGTCGCGTTCACGAGTAGATAATATACACAGATCGTTTACAACTGCCATTTCGTCGCGTTCATGAGTAGATATTATACACAGATCGTTCACAACTGCCTTTTCGTCGCTTTCACGAGTAGATATTATACTCATATCGTTCACAACTGCCATTTCGTCGCGTTCATGAGTTGATATTATACACAGATCGTT
>VMBQ01005411.1:28616-57588 GCA_007657795.1 Dreissena rostriformis | reverse complement strand
TGTCACAAGATACGCCGGTTCTACTAAGTGACACCGTGACCTAGTTTTTGACCCAACATGACCCATATTCGAACTTGACCTAGATATTGTCTAGATCCTACTTCTGACAAAGTTTGGTGAAGATCGGATGAAAACTATTTGAATTAGAGAGCGGACACTGCTGTGGACACCGCCGCCGCCCGCCCGCCGCCCGCCCGCCCGCCAAGGGTGAAACTATTATACGTCCCGTTTTGTAAAAACGGGCGTATAAAAATTGATTTTAGGTTGATGACAATGATAAACAGTTGCCTTTCTATAGTACCCATGCACAGTGAAAAACTCATGTACCTGTGGAAATCATGATTAGATTGAAGGAAAAATGAAACTTACCAATAAACATGTTGTTAAAAATAACTCGTTTCAAAAATCGCGAAAAAAATAAACCCGATGAAAATATCGCAAAATAAAACTGGATAAAAATATTGCATAAAAATATTGCATGTGTTAATCGGTTGCATGTCTCCAATCAGACCTGACTGATATATAATCTATATACTACCTCTGACCAAGTTTGGTGAATTCAACTTGAACTAGAGCTTTGTCACTGAATGTGACTTATACCCCCATACCACTTTGACGCAGGATAAAAAGTTGTTTAAAAGTTTCGGATGAATACAATTTGAATTAGAGTCCGGACAAAGTGGCGCCGTTGAAAATGCACTAATTGACCCTATGACCTAGTTCTTGACCCGACATGACCCATATTCGAACTTGACCTAGATATCAACTAGATGCAACTACTGACCAAGTTTGGTAAAGATCGGATGAATACAATTTGAATAAGAGTCCGGACAAAGTGGCGCTGTTGAAAATGGACTAATTGACCCTATGACCTAGTTTTTTACCTGGCATGACCCATATTCGAACTTGGCCTAGATATCAACTAGATGCAACTGCTGACCAAGTTTGGTGAAGATCGGATGAATACAATTTGAATTAGAGTCCGGACAAAGTGATGCCTTCCGCCCGCCGCCCGCCCGCCGCCCGCCCGCCGCCCGCCCGCCCGCCAAGGGGTTTCACATAATACGTCCCGTATTTTATACGGGCGTATAAAAAGTCACGACTGATTTTTACACATAGTGAGGGGGCCAGGGCCACTTCACAAAGTCAGGAAAAAAAGCCCTGATGACCAAGGTTCAAGTTTTGACAGAATGACAGACAGACAGGCCAAAAACAATATACCCCCTTTTTATTATAAAGGGGGCATTATTAAGAGGTCAATATGATGCAAATTATGATTTATTGCTGAAATGATCAAGGTTTATTTTGAACAAATAAATATTCTTCCCTTCCCGTGCATTGTTGAATTTTAAGTGGAAATGCAATGACACAAGCGTGTTTAAGTAAACGTTTACATAAGGCTAAAGCATTCACAGTGAAAATCTTGTACAGGACGAGATCAAATCAAAAGGGGCACATGCACAACATGTGAACAAGTCCCTTTAAAGTTTTAAAGCTATTCCATCATCCATGCAATCACATTAATAACCTACAAACAGTTCAGAGCTGAGGTCATTTTATGGCGTTCGAATATATCCTTATTTAATATAAAGGACATAATGAGTGAAAGACCAAACCTCTCACAAGTGTGATATTGCAGTTCTGAATCAGTGTAAAAATTGAAGAAAACAAGCAAATTCGTAGAATTGATATCCCCCGCAACATNATTGTCATGAGCATCTTGAACTTCAGATTTGACTTGTTTTCTTAAAAATTGCCACCTTTTCTTCAGCCTGATGTTTCCAGTTTTTTTTTTAATTTGCATGAGTTTTATTTCTGCGTTTATCCAATGATTTGATTTCACGTGTAATCCAAGGTAGAGATTGAACACCTTTAGATACTTTACTTGGTACATGAGTATTAATACTTTTTAATAAGAATTTCTTGATTAATTGCAATGTTTTCTTCAACACTTCCGGAGTTTTGATAACCGTTGAAATAATTGTCCTTTGCAAAGTCCGAAGTTTCCTTTCTCATTTCATCATTATCACCTTTGGAATATTGGAAGAAAGAACGTTTTGGTTGTTTTTTGTACGGGATGTCACACTTTAACGTACCAGCGATAATATCATGATCACTTAGCTTGTCTGGCGAATGGATATTTTCAAATTGACCGGGAAGGGTTGTTATTAATAAATCCAGAATATTTTCATCCCTTGTGGGAAAGTTCACAAGTTGTTCAGCACTATGTTCGTCAAGATTATACCGCTACCGAATTACGAAACAAAATTTTCTTTGAACAAAACCTGCCTCAACATGCTTTTTTGAGTGTAAGTTTCGATATTATACAGGCAATTTTACAGAAAATTGATATACATATGAACATAGTTAATTAAAAAAAAAAAGAGCAGACAACGACCTATTTAGCGTTAGTATTCCCGTGTACGTTTTAATATATTTTCCGTACCTGTGTACATTAAAGTATACTTAAGAGTACCCGGGGTACTTTTAAGTAGTACCTGAGCCGACAATGACCAATCGAGCGCCAGTACAAAGGGATATACACGATTTGGATTTGGTGGGGGTCAAATATGCAAGGCTTAAACATAGCCTCGTTCCAAGTTGTGCAATATAACAATCTCTAAAAGTTGCACAGTATATAAACATGATATTATACATTATATTAAAACAAGTAAAATAACAGTCCTGACTAAGAGAATGGTCAAAATATTGATTTGTTATATAAAAATTATAATTAAATTATTCTAGTAAATATATAGAAAAAAAGGTATATTTCAATCATATATTTAACATATTGCGAGTTGTCTGATTTCGATGGCTTCATTTATAAGGAAAACATATTTGACATTTTTTTGTATAAGTAATTAAGTTTTGATAATCTGTACGCATGTCCCTTTAAGGTATTAGACCTCTAATGATCTAATGAACTTCGTGTAATATATCGTCTTATTTCATTTGTTGTTATTCATTTGTTCAAACGAGGACATCATTGCAAGTGAGATTTAAAGTTTGAAACTAAATTATAACTTATGAGAAAATGTATATGCTTTAACTTTGTAATTTAATTCTGTCGTTTTTTCTTGGAGTTATTTTTTCAACGGACGTTCGACTAGAGGTTGTTTTCTTTTCTGAGTGGAGACAACACTTATGTCCTTAAAGTTTCTTTATTCCACTTGTTTCATCACATTTGCTATCATGATTGCACATATAAGGCATTTATGTATATATAAACATCAACTTAGTATTGCGATATCGCTTAATCAATGTTTAGGTTCATAAGAGTGAATTTTGTAAATAAAATATAAAATGGTTATGACAAAAAGGGTGAACAGATGATGAGGTTTTTAACTTGGAATGTCTGAAAATCTTGTAAGTAAATAATTCGATAAAGTTTTCTTAAACTTTGATTTTGGATGCAGAATACCATGGCAATAGGAAATATGCGAAGAAAGAACAGACAATCAAAATGTCTTATTAGAGTGCTTAAATCGTAAAACCCATTTTACTTGAGCGTTTGGACCGTACTGACATGAAATTTATCAAGGCTGCACATGCGCACTTGTCCAAATTAACAGTAGACGGAAACGTGAATGAAAGAATCCAAAACAAAGGATAAAATATATGGAATAAAAAATGTTTAGGCAACAAAATCGAATAATTTAAAGGAAATCGAAACAAAAGATAAATTTTATAAGGTAAGTTAATGTCTTTACGATGTAAAACTTCATAGATCGGCTATACATTGATCTAAAAATTATTGTTTATTGGAATAACTCACTGATCAGAATCGTCGTTCTGAGGAAAATAAGGTCAAGAAAGCTATAAATAGGTCTCATGTTTAAGAGCATGACAGTCAAAATTCGGCGATCGTAGTCACGCAGGTTTTTTCCCTTTATTTAATTTAACATCTTTTTTTGATCATATATATTTGATAAAATAACAGTCCATCACCAATAGCAATTACAATTCTCGGAAAAAAACTTGTCTGTGAGTTTGACAGCTGGTTGAAGGGCCTAGAGCAATATAATCTGTGTTGCCTAAAAGATGGATCATTACTGACGGTATGGTTTGACATTTATTTTACAACTCATAGCCTTAGCCCATAGAAATGTAGCATACTAATCTCAATTAAAACAGTTAAGTCATTCAGATAAGAAATTTCAGAAATGCTTATAGTGTTTCCCACCCAACTAGAGAGGTTCTGGTATGAAACCAGTGGGTTTTTTTAGTTATGGAGGTTTCGGTTAATAACAAGTTCGTTAAAATGATTTTATATAGTAAATGTTTCGGTAAATTGGATCTATATAGAGGTATACCTTATTACCTACAATGAGGTGTTAATGACACCTATTATTGGCTTACATCAGGGGCATATATTTGCAAACTGGTGATTAATTTTTAATTGATTAATAAATGCAATTGAATTTAAAATGTAGCCCTTTTTTTTCACTTATAGGGGAATGATCATGATGGCGGGGACCGTCCAAAGGGGAAAAACGCTGTTTCGTTTTTTAGGATAAGGAGAAAATTAAAAAATCACACTTTCATATGTGATATTTATTGTATGAATACACGTGTATGCATGTATGAATGTTATATTCACAGCTGAATTTCTCTGTCCTTTTTCTTAAATATATCAATGATCCTTTCAACATCAGTTCAGCCTTCATGCAGTTTTCCTAGCCATTTTGAGTGATTGGAATTTTTTTAATCAATAAAATGGCAAATTTGATAATTTTGTATCAATAAAAAATGGACCAAATTGAATTTTTGTATCAACAAATATTGACACATCAGAGATATAATTATCATACATGTAAGACACTTCTTTCTAAAAAAACAAACTAAAAAATGGAGGGGATTTTTTAAAACGAAATTGGGGAAAATATATACATTTAACCCCGTCTACTGGGCGGACTTGTGCTTCAATGATTGGTAATTGGCGATAATGGTAAGCGTCTACCAAAAGAGATACTTTGCCCCATTCCAATTTTTGCTTAGTCTTAACAACTTTTGATCTTGTTGACGCAAGTCGGTATATTCCCCCAAGTCAAATATGACGCAGTGTCCGACAAATTTCCTATTTTTCAGGAAGCCCACCCAGGGCTACCAGTACAAATATTTGGTAGCCCATAAAATTTACCTACAAAATGATAAGAGGCAAGTTTTCATCTTTATTTAATTTATTCATTTACATATACATTATACAACAAGTAGTCTGATGTGACATGCAGTAGACATAACAAATCACTTATCAAAAGTATCACACGGTAACAAAATTACACAATGATTTCATGCATTGGAATTTCCGCAATCTTTTATTCGCATCATAGTCCTTTTCTGAGAATTTTGGACGCTTAGATGTATCAGACTTTGGCTCATCGAGACATATCTTCTTAGCACTTGGTTCCTGCGGTCCTGAAGAACGAACCACAAAACGGTCCATTTTGTACTTCAATCTATTTACACAAGTATCCTATAGCATATATAGTCTAAACACATCTGCACATTAATCCAAATTAAATACACAAAAGCTCATAAATCCAATCACTTAATATTAATCCAGTCACACATCGCATTTCACCTTAAAACTAATTTAATACATTATAATAAAATATACAAAATCGGTGCATCTTATATACAACTCTATCAAATAATTAAAACACTGTTGTCTCAATTGAAATCAAACTTACCTTTATTATTAACAGTGGCTCCTTTAATCCAATCATTAATTGACAATGCAAACTAATTAGCAGGTGTTAACCGCGTTCACACCAGTGTAATTAATTAATATTCATTTTCGTAATAATCGTTATTGTTTTGATAAATCTTTTATGTTTGGCGTCCTTGGATATTTAACATCAAAAACGTTGTCGCTATTACTCATCAACCGCATTCACACCAGTGTAATTAATATTCATTTTCCGTTTCGTTACCGTTTTGTAGAATCCGTTATTTTTTGATTTCTTTAATGTTCGGCGCTATTACTCATTATTGCGGTTAAAACAAAGAATTCCAAATTGCGAAATGACGTTGCATCACTTGCGCAAACTATCCATTCGGCTCTCATTATATTATTAGCAGACGAGACATGTTGATTCTGATTGGATGATTAAAATACACTGTTACTGTTTACAATCTACATTACCGCAAGTGATGGATGACTGATTAGATAATTGATTGCACTTTGTTATCAAATTATAAGCAATGCACAGAGTGCAAACACAAGGTCAGCGTGTTTATTCTACGTATGTCTGTCAATAAACCAGGCTACCGCTCTTATAGATTTATAGTAACCACGGCCGGCGTGAGCTGGAAAATTTCAGTAGCCCGATGAAAAAATTTAGGGTATGTCATGGTTTGCAAAAATGTGAAAACTTAGTCTTTAAATTGTGTTCGAATGTATTTATCTTAACGCCATCATAGCTGTGTTAGATATTATACAGACATCGTATGCAGCTATGTTAGGCGAAGACAGTTCTGTTAGACTGCATTTAAGATGTAAGGTGAACAAATGGCGAGTACAAATCAGCATTTGCAAAGCTTAAACAATGGACATGAACATTAAATACCTATAAGTTATTGAAATACAAACTGCATTTAATTTAATACTCAATGCAGGTGCTTTTGTTCCAAAGAACTATTTCATGTGTATTTTACTCATTTCATATTTCAAATATAAAATCTATCTTGCAAAACGCAGTGTTGCAAAACACACACTTTTATTGCTTAAAATTTTATACAGCGAGGATTCCATAATAAATTTTGTGAAATTATGTAAAAAAGCATGTTTAAGGTTCGTTTTATTGCTGCAAAATGTGTACTGCAATTGCATGAAACTGTATTCACCCGGGATTCAATAATAAATCTTGTGACAACATATATTAATTATTTGTTCGTTTCGTTTAATTTCTACATTGTACCATACTTCGATCCATGTGAATTACCATGTCTCAAATGTAGATTTACCAAAATAGTAATATCATCACTACAAATTAATGAGTTTTGTGTTTTAATGCGTAAACATCATAAACAGACAGATCCTTTTAAAGCCCCATTAACACTCAAAATCAACAAATATATTGTAAATTATTTCTTAAAATAAACTTAACCCATAAAAAGACAGTGTTCCTTATACAATAGCCAAAATTTCAATTTTGGGGATTTTTTTTATCGACAAAATGGACCAAATTGGGTTTTGTTTTCGACATGAACCATATCTATCAACATACAGATATGAATCCAAGTTGAATGTATGATATCTTTCCTGCCTTTTCTGTCTCATCGAATGTGTTATGATAATAGTCTAAAATCTGTATTCTGTTGCTGAGTAAACATTTCAATTTCAATACATGTCACCTGTCCTTAAAATCAAATGCATTCTTCTTGGAAAGCCTTAAACATCAATCAGGCCTTTTTCTGCCTATCCCACAGGTCTGATAGTCAGACCCATTCCCAGCGAAACGGCACTTTCCCAATAACGAAAAAACTACAAATTTCCCAATTGCTGTCCGAAAAATTCCCAATTTAAGGTAAAAAAAAAATTTTTTTTTTTGGAAAATGCAACATTTAGTTAGTTTCCCTTTGCAGTTATATGGCTTAAACCTAGGTAAATATAATATTGACAGCTTGAAAACACTTAGTTTTCAATTTTAAAGTATTTGGGAGCAAAAAAATCAAATAGACCAATTTACCAATTTGAGGTTTTCACAAGTCGATTTTTCCCAATTTTGAGGTTTTCACGACTTGATTTTTCTCAATTGGACCGGTACGGGTACTTTTCCTAATTGGACAAAGAAAATCGCTGATTCCCCATGCCAAATATGCATATTTTTTCCCCAATTCTCAAAAAATAATCCCCCCCCACAAAAAGAAATAATATATCTTAATTTTATTTTTTAAATAACCTACAAAATATATAACCATAATTTATATGATTTTTATCCAAAATTTCTGGAAAACCCCCTGCCCAAATAATGCTTTTGTTGATGAAAATTCTTCCCAATTTGGAGGATTTCGCGACTCGGAAAATCCCCATTTTGCTAGGTACTTTTTCCCAAAATAGACAGAAAAAGGCCTGTCAATAATACAAGTTTATGATGTGCCTGTTTTTATCGATGACATGTAGTCTTAATTTAATATTTCTCACCTTGATAAAGGACCTTAATTTTATGTAAAAAGTTAACATTTTTATAATAAAAAATCCAACATGGTGTGGGAACCAAGATTTTACAAAGACCTGCATTAAAATTTATGCATTTTGAAATCATAAATAAACTTATCTAATTGCCATTTTAATTTTGCTTCAGTGATTTCCATTGGTGTTAACTGCATATTTTAAAGTGTTTACAGAACTGGATAAAATCCAGTGCTTTGATGTTTCTGTTGTTGGGGACTTGATGTGCATACATATTCATTACTGGACTAATTTTACTCACAGCGTTAACATCTAATGTGCATTTGCACTGATTTCATTTCTTTCTCACATGCTTTCGGCAATCTGCATTTGGTTTCTTTAGATCTTAAGGAAGAATGTAGCCATTTAAGGATATCTTTTGTCAAACCATTTGAGTCTTGTCTGATTCTCGTGCATTTCTTTTATTTTTGTCCAAGTGAAATCTTTTGTGTAAGATATTTCACACACAAAAAACAGTGCAGCCACTTTGATAGTGAAGTAAGAACTTTAACATGTTGTTGAATGACCTTGTTGTTTTTATGCCCCCGGTAGGGTGGCATATAGTGATCGCACTGTCCGTCTGTCCTTCTGAAATTCCGTCACACTTTGCGTTTAGGTTTCGAAAAATGCTCATAACTTCTATGTCCCTTGAGATATAACCTTCACATTTGGTATGCATGTGTATATGGACAAGGCCTTTCCATACGCACAAATTTTTTTACCCCTGTGACCTTGACCTTGAAGTAAGGGTCTGCGTTTAGGTTTCAAAATCTGCGTTTAGGTTTCGAAAAATGCTCATAACTTCTATGCCCCTTGAGATATAACCTTCATATTTGATATGCATGTGTATATGGACTAGGCCTTTCCATACGCACACAAATGTTGACCCCTGTGACCTTGACCTTGAAGTAAGGGTCTGCGTTTAGGTTTCAAAATCTGCGTTTAGGTTTCGAAAAATGCTCATAACTTCTATGTCCCTTGAGATATAACCTTCATATTTGGTATGCATGTGTATATGGACAAGGCCTTTCCATACGCACAAAAATTTTGACCCCTGTGACCTTGACCTTGAAGTAAGGGTCTGCGTTTAGGTTTCAAAATCTGCGTTTAGGTTTCGAAAAATGCTCATAACTTCTATGTCCCTTGAGATATAACCTTCATATTTGGTATGCATGTGTATATGGACAAGGCCTTTCCATACGCACACAAATTTTGACCCCTGTGACCTTGACCTTGAAGTAAGGGTCTGCGTTTAGGTTTCAAAATCTGCGTTTAGGTTTCGAAAAATGCTCATAACTTCTATGTCCCTTGAGATATAACCTTCATATTTGGTATGCATGTGTATATGGACAAGGCCTTTCCATACGCACACAAATTTTGACCGTCTGTCCGCCTGTGTGTCTGTCCGAAAACTTTAACGTTGGTCATAACTTTTGCAATATTGAAGATAGCAACTTGATATTTGGCATGCATGTGTATTTTATGAAGCTGCACATTTTGAGTGGTGAAAGGTCAAGGTCATCCTTCAAGGTAAAAAAAAAATGCATGTGCATCTCATGGAGCTGCACATTTTGAGTGGTGAAAGGTCAAGGGCATCCTTCAAGGTCAAAGGTCATTTTTTTTCCAAAGCGGCGCAGTAGGGGGCATTGTGTTTCTGACAAACACATCTCTTTTTATTAATAATGATCATTTCATAACTTCTATTACTCTCCTATTACATAATGTGGCAATATCAAATCTTCATTGTATAAATTTTTAAATGCTTACAATGTACTGTTGCAATGGCAATTTATTTGCAAAATAAAAAAAAAATATGGATGTTTTTCGTTTTAGGTAATGGAACTGTACTTTGGAGAAAATAGCATTATTTCAATTTCAATGTTTATACATGTAGCTACTCATTGATTAAAATATAAAACAGTAGAATCTCAAGACTGATTTCATGCTCTACTATCGCTGTTATTGTCCCAAATAAAAATGTAAAAAAGGCCATCAATTTGTAAAAATATCTGACAAGAGTTATCTAAGTAGTCAGTTTTCTTGATTGAGTAGGCTAGCATTAAGTAAAAAGCAATATATATGAAGTGGTTATTGAGATATGGCCAAAACAGAACCTGGCACGCAATGGTTTAAACTGGGTCAAGGTCACTGATAGTCGATATTGATGAATTATTTGTACTAAATAATTTGAAAACAAATTAACCTGAGCATTGTAGACTTGTAGTGAAACTTAACACTCAGATTCCTTATGTCCTGCTGTGCATGGATTTTTGTTTCATCAAGGTCAAGGTCACTGTTACTTAATTTTGATAAAAAAAATGTTCTGGCTTAAGATTTTGTGTGTCCGTGCATGCGTTATTCTTTTTCTTGTTTACGCGATAAACTCCACAGTTTTCATCTGATTCTTTTCAAACTTGTTCAGTGTCTTTATTTATTTATTCTTGTTTATTGTTTGCCTTGTCCAATAATCAAACTCACTTTCATGAAATAAATTAGCTGCGTGTTGATGGTCAGTGAAATCTGGAAACCAAAGGCCTGTCAAAATACCAAGGAAATTAATGAAATTACTCCCAATATCTTACGCGGTCCATCCAATATCCAATAGCTACAAATTAGCACATAAGGTTGAAGAAATTCCTATTTGGCTTATTTCCATAATTCAGCCAATTCAATTAATCAAGTTTCAAAGCAATTGGTGATTCTTTAAAAAATTGTATTGTAATTGTTCATGTATTTGTTAACCTGCCCCCTGATGTTTTATAGGTCTAGTCCAAGAAGTGAATACAAAATTTCTGTCCATAAATGTCTAGAGGTGTTAGACATAATTGATCCAGAGACTGCAACCCTAATCAGCAACCTAAATCACCCCCACAGCCAGACCTCATTCATTGTGTCACAAAATCTATCATAGTTCTGCACTAATCGAAACAGACTCCAATAGCAGTCTTCCAAAGATAAACCAAAATACAGTCTCTTCAAATGTACTGTATAATATGGTTAGGTCACCAACTGGCTAAAACATTTCTTAAATGTGGTAAATGTGGAATTTAACTTTAAAAAAAATGATATTCTATAAAGTCAACTCTTAAGGAACTTCAACTTAAAAAAAAATCACAAACTTTGAGCCAGGGCCAAAAAAACCTTCTTTGAAGAAGCCCAATATCGGCCGCTTCCCCAACCAAAGTAACCACTTTTTTTCCCCAAATGGGGCTCAAAAATTTACAATTGAGGGGTAAAAAAAAAAAAAGGAAATTGGGACTGGTCCGGTTCATTTTGTGAACGGGTCTGTAGGTCATTGGAAACCGGTCTGTTTAATCCACAGTCAGTGCAAGTTTGTATCTGTAGAGTATCTGTAACTTTGTGGCTATCCAATATAATTTATTTTATGTATCAACTCCATTATCCAAATGAAATACAAATTTCTAATTTGTGACATACTGAATGGGGCCCCAAATTTGACCCCCCAAAAAACCCACTGATGTATCAATACCAAATAATGAAAACTGATATTTCGTGTGTTCCAGTGAAACAGTGTACAAAAATTAACCCTTTGCATGCTGGGAAATTTGTGGTCTGCTAAAATGTTGTCTGCTAAATTTCTAAAATTAACATTTACTTAAAAAAAAATCAAAGAATACTATCAGAATAGCAAACAGTTTGGATCCTGATGAGACGCCACGTTCTGTGGCGTCTCATCTGGATCCAAACTGTTAGCAAAGGCCTTCAAAATTCGATTCCAGCACTGAAAAAATTAATCTGTTCCCCCGACATATTATTCCTCTTGGTATCTTACCTCACCCACCCACACCCCTCATTCCATCTTTCCTTAAGATAAAAAACATCATCTTCACAGTTAGGTGATTGATTTATTGGGGCAAAAACCTATGCTCCAGCATCAACCATGATAAATTTGTGTTGGGAAGTAAGTAGAGAGCGTACTTGGGAATTTAAGGTTCTTGGTGTATTAGGTTGAACATTTTCTGGCCAAAAATGAAAGTCTCTTTTGTTATCTTTAACCTTTGAACAAATACCATTTCAAATAAAACAAGAAATATCTTTTGAAAAGTTATGCGGCGTCAGTGTTAGTTGTAGAACTGTGATATGACATGTTAGGTTCGCAAGTTCTTAAGGTGCAACATTCTCTGGTTGAACTGTGAAAATTTTCTTTTTTATCTTTCACCTATGAAGAAATACCTTTTCAAATAAAAAATCTTTGTTTGAAAATGCTGGATCAACAACCTTTTATCTCTAGAAATAGCGCAGAGTTGGTGTCAATCAAATGTGTTCTGTATTCTAGACTGGAAAATATTTATTGGGAAATTTTATATATCTTAATGATTTTTTGGGGGGTAATGTTTTCCTTCTGGCGGGATTGTTGCTGTAAGGGACATTTCTATCAAGAGAAAACAATGTTTTACACATTTCCATGGATAATTGTTATGATTTGCAAAGATTTTATTGATATTTTGTTTTGTGACACAAAACAATTCTCACAAAAAAAGTGGTAAGTATATTTTTTAGATACACAGTGCCTCATTGAT
Organism: Dreissena rostriformis; assembly: GCA_007657795.1. Taxonomy (NCBI): domain Eukaryota; kingdom Metazoa; phylum Mollusca; class Bivalvia; order Myida; family Dreissenidae; genus Dreissena; species Dreissena rostriformis. Next base: position 44,871 of record VMBQ01005411.1, on the reverse strand, counting down.
AAATACCTTAATATTTCTCTGTAACAGTCATATGAATTAGAAATGGCTTCTTTTAAGTATGATATGCGAGAAACATTTTTATGCTTAACCCTTTGCATGCTGGGAAATTTATCGTCCGCTAATTATCTGCTAAATTTCTAAAATTAGCATTTTCTTTGATTTTTTTTCAAAGAATACTATCAGAATAGCAAACAGTTTGGATCCTGATGAGACGCCACGTTCTGTGGCGTCTCATCTGGATCCAAACTGTTTGCAAAGCAAATCCGGTTCCAGCCCTCAAAGGGTTAATAAGTACTAATATGGCTTGTATATGAGCCCTGTTTTGAGCTTAATTCATGGAGTAAAGTGTCATCCCAGAATATCATGTGCAGTCAGCTCAGGCTAATCTGCAGGGACAAAACTTTCCGCCAAAACTAGATTTCGTTTAGAAGAGACTTCCTATAAACAAAAAATTCCATAAAAGCTGAAAGTGTCATCCCTGAATAGCCTTTGCAGACTGCACAGGCTAATCTGGGACAACACTTTACACACATGCTTTAAGGCCAGTTTTCCCAGAATGAAACCTCTATTTGTTTTAATTACACAGCCAAGTTTGAGGTCCGAAAGCCAGTATTAAAAGGCAAGTGAAGCCTCAAAGTTCAAGAATGATTACTTCAGCGATGAGACACAGGGAGTAATATATATATATATGTGACATCATCACATGATTGGATCTCAAACATAAGTGGTGCGAAGTGTTACACTAATGTTAATGAAAATATAATTGCTTTTTCTCAGAACAGTTTAACCCTTTGAGCGCTGGAACCGGATTTTGAAGGCCTTTGCAAACAGAACGTGGCGTCTCATCAGGATCCAAACTGTTTGCTATTCTGATAGTGAGTGGTCTTAGAATTTTTTTTGAAGAAAATGATAATTTTAGAAATTCAGCAGACGACATTTTAGCAGACGACAAATTTCCCAGCATGCAAAGGGTTAATGGTCTATTGCAGATGTATTATAGTGCGAGGATAAGTTATGTTTGTATGACATTATGTATTATTTGGCGATCGTAGATGTATTATACGGCAAGTTATTTTTGAATGACATAAAGTAACATAATTTTCTTTAAGGTGGGGGCCCTAAGTAGGTTTTAAATATAGGGGAAAAGCGTTTGGAAACCAAAGTTTAAAGGTCACCATGGCATAGTCGATATGGTGGCTACCTGGTGACCAGAAGGTCATGGGTTTGACCCCCACTGTGGGAGCGTTCTTTAGATTCTTCTCAAAGACACCAAGTACTGGTTCTACCCAGGAAACAAGCTCAAGAGCATTTCAATAAGCCTTAATCTTTTGATGCAATTGAGCTCAATTAATAGGTTAAACTAAATTAAACAAAAGTTTGGGGATAGCTTTCACTCAATTAAATTGATAGGAGAATGGCATTTCTAGGGGGCTTCATTTTGGAGGAACACTACATGAATTTAAAGAAATCTACTGAAGGGATATAGCTTATAATACACTGGTCTACAGATATAGAATAAATCGTGTAATATATAATTTGTATTTCATCAATTGACTGGTGCTAAAAAGAGAAAAATGCTTAGTTTGTATAACTATTCATTGCTGTTGAACTCAGATTTCCCCACAGAGAATCGATTGCATCCTAAACCAGTGCTTATATTCAGGAGCCTTTATGCAGTACAAATACACTGGCTTTCTTGACATTATCTAGTGACATTATCTTGTGACATTATCTAGTGCGTGCAATATGCACTTCTCTGAACAGCTCAGAAAACAAAAGTGTGCCATTATGTCTGAGAATGTCCTGTGTAATTAAGTCAAAGATGGTAGGCTAGATATAAGACAAGTGCCTGGGACTCGGCATGTTTCAAGACAAATTAAAGGGTCATTCCACATTATGACCACAGTAGTGTGTTTTGGGGACAAAAATGGGGAAAAGTGGAAGGTTTAAGAATGTTTTAAGACAAATTGAAGGATCATTCCACATTATGACTTAGACGTCTTAGAGTAGTGTTTTTTTGAGAAGAAAATGGAAAGAGTGGAAGGTTTGAAAAATTTAAACTGTTAAAGAAAGAATAAATTGTGTTTAATTTCAACTTTGCAAAGGTTGTGTACTTTACACTATTAAGCATAAATGGACTTAATGGTAAACTTTTGGTAAATTTAATGCAGATAAAGTCAATGGAAGTTTGAATTTGATGAAAATAATCAGAAATGATAAAACAATCTTTAATAATGTTTAAGTACTCATGTACAATATTGAGGCCATTTGAAAATAATAACTTATTTAAACAGTGTTTCATGCTCCTGGTATTGGCTGTTTGTGTGTTTGTCCTTTCAACCCATCCTTGGTCGATCCAAAATGACTCTTAGTTTAAACCTTTACCACTCAGAGATGCATTTTGACGCGTTTAAGAATTTAAGACCTTTTTTTAGTAGATTCAAGTTTTAAAGCCTTTTTTCCGTCCCTTAGATACTGATAAGCAGCAAACAGCCTAAAACCTGAACAGCCTGCGAGTTACTCGCAGGCTGTTCTGGTTTTATGCCGTTTGCATTAGCCATGTTCACTTTAATTCTGAGCAGGAAAGTGTTAACATCAATAATGCATCCTACGATGCTTTGATACTAAACAGGATCATTACATGATGTTTCGTGCTCTCTTATGTGTCATAAAAAATGTAGAAAATGGTATTGAATAATTACACATTTGAGCTTATAAGGTTGGTTAACTTACCGACCCTTGAAGCGAAGGGAATTAAAATAAAATGTTCTTACATAAAATCATGAAATCACTGACTGTTCACAAAAACCTTGAAAACAACCAAGTGTGTTGATGCACATTAGCCCTTTGCATGCTGGGATATTTGTCGTCTGCTAAAATGTCGTCTGCTGAATTTCTTAGATCATCATTTTTTTCAAAGACCACTATCAGAATAGCAAACAGTTTGGATCCTGATGAGACGCCACGTTCTGTGGCGTCTCAGCTCATCCAAACTGTTTGCAAAGGCCTTTAAAATCCGGTTCCAGCGCTCAAAGGGTTTACAAGAAATTTAATGAAACTGGAGGGAAGAGAGCAAGACTATGTACATGTACCTCATATAGAAACATCAAGCAGATACAACGGTTATGCTCTAAATCCCAAAATAAAGGCAACAAATATTTGTGAACATTAATCACAAACCTGTCAATTTAGCCTTAAAATATACAGCTTGCAAGAAGAATATTTCCATTTGCATTAGTGGATATATTCCTATATCAATAAGGCGCACTTTTCCGTTCTTCAAAGGGGGGTCTACAATTATCGTGTCTTTAATTATATAGGGAACAATTTGTATTGAAGGGACAGTGACTGATGTAACATTTGATATTTATGCAAACTTACATATTTTGCATCAACGATTTTATCCATCAAAAGTAAGTTATTAAGGTAAATAGTTTATATGTTGTTATAATCGCTATTGGTATATTCATGTCATTACACATTCATGATGTAAAACCATTAATAAAACAATAACATCTTCTTGTGCTAGGGTTGATTAGGTACATATACGTTCAAAATACAGTTTAAACACTTAACTGTGAAAACACATACACAAGTCTAATGAAATTCTCAGAAATCATTCTGTTTGCATGCAAGCAAACTTGATGTCTTGAAAATTCCAGCAGTGCTCCAGTTTTCAACCAAATGAGATATACCATTGGGGAGGGGGGGGGGTTGTTTATTCCCTGCAGCTGGGATAGATTTTTCTATTGAACAGTCTTTCTCTGATTGAAAGGAACTGGAAGAGAAAAGTAAAGATCCAAGATGTTGATATTGTGAATGCAACTTCCACAATATATAAGAAGAACAGATCTTGACACTTGTATGCAGCAAATCTTTCCAATGCATTGCTTTTGATTAACCCTTTGCATGCTGGGAAATTTGTCGTCTGCTAAAATGTTGTCTGCTAAATTTCTAAAATTAGCATTTTCTTTGATTTTTTTTCAAAGAATACTATCAGAAAAGCAAACAGTTTGGATCCTGATGAGACGCCACGTTTTGTGGCGTCTCATCTGGATCCAAACTGTTTGCAAAGGCCTTCAAAATCCGGTTCCAGCGCTCAAAGGGTTATATAATGTTTATCATTAAATATAAATACATTAATTGTTGACCGTTAAATTTATGCAACAGCTGAATATTTCTGTAATAATTACAATGGTTTCGCAATTTACCAACTAATCCTGAAATTTTGAACCGATATAATAAATGAACTTAGATTACACTAACCATTATAAAAGTATAGGCATTAAATTTTGGGTAAGATTTTGTAAATACTTAAACTTTAATGCATCAGAAGCTGTAGGCTTCTGGAGGCACTTTATAGAGTCTATTTTCTGGGTAAAAGCAGTACTGTGATTTCTTCAGCAATATCTTGATACATCTTCCATAGAAGGGAACAAGTCCAGGACCTCTTGATCACTAGGCGGACACTGCAACTTGATAACGTGAAAGTTACAGAAAAAAATAAACATTTATGATGCCAAACATTAGTACATATTAGTTTATCTCATTTTAGTTTCATAATAACTTACCTTTGGGAATGAATGAGATGCTTGTACCCTGCCCACTTCTGAAACATCCTAACAGTAGGACATTATGTTTATAAGCCATGACCGAGAAAAAGGAGGGCGTGTAATTGCAGAATAATTAAAAGAACAGATGCCACTTACTAACTGCAGTAGGGTGGAAAGCACCTTTACACAGGTAGAGCATGTAACACTATTTCAGCAGAAGAAATTATCAGACAAGTATAATGTGTCCAAAGAGCTCAGGCGCCTTCACATTCCACCTTTTTGTAAAACTCTGATTATGTTACAAACTAGCTGTTTATAGCCAAATTTGACTTTTGACCTCTGATAATGTGTGATGTTGACCTTTGAGGTAATGAGCCGGGTGATCCACCAAACACTTGGTCTCCTCATGGGAGTAAGTTGAGGTAATAAGTCATTTTCAAATCGGATGATGAATGACAAAGTGACAGTCCAGACAATCTGTTTTAAGGACAAATTTGACATTTGAACTTTAAGTGCGTCCTTGACTTTTGTGGTAGGGAGAAAGGTGTTACATGCAATATGTCTTATGATGGTTAACATAAGTCATTTGTGCTTAGATTTGTCAAAATCTATCAATATATAGCAAAGTTATGGCTGAGACAAGAACTTTAAGCTGTTTTACGGCCAATTTTTACCTTTGACGTCTTAGTGTGACCTTGACATTTGAGTAAGATGGATGTAGGGACAGACTGACAGACAGGCAATACAACTGCTATATGCCACCTTCTTCAAAGGAGGGCATAAAAACATCATTTCCAAGTGTTCAGCATGAATCTACTGTATTTCCTAACAATCTTTATATTAGATACACTATAGTTTCACGCCACACTGCAACAATGTAATAAATCACAGATGGAACCAGTGTAATCCCTTTACATAACACATGTTTAACATGCTAGAGTATTAACAAGTACAGAGGTGAGAATAATTGACAACACTTTCTATAACGAAATCAATATCATGTTACATGTGCCAGTATTATCCACCCTTCCCACTGGGTTGAGGCCTTGTCAGTAGTCAATCAATATCATGTTACATGTGCCAGTATTATCCACCCTTCCCACTGGGTTGAGGCTTTGTCAGTAGTCAATGACCTTTTTGAAAAACTCTTAAGTCCAAAATTTCAGGTGATTAAAATGTGTAGAGAGTGTTTGTAGATAGCATTCATGCAAGTATCAAAGCTTTTTAGGAAGTGGTAATTGACAGTGGAAGAAAAGGTTTAAGCAAGAATTTGGACTTTTAATACTGGAGTATTAAAAAGTTATAATCCATGCAAGTATTTTGTAGGAAGATATATCAATGAAAACATGTCATTTTTGGTTAACCAAGAATTTGTCCATAATTATGTCAAGGTCAAGGTTAAATTAGGGAAGTGTGATGTGGATGTGTTAATACTGTTCACAAATTATATCGAGTTGAGATGCATTATAAGTGGGGTCTTGTTTCCATCACATTGTATTTTTTTTATAATAATGGCTAAGATGGAAACCCATATTATAATCAAAGCGCTGAAGGCACTGAAGTGTTCGCTATTGCATAATCTGAGATGCACTTTAGTTTTCAACATAATGTTATAGCTTTTTATATCGCAAGTTTGAAATGAACACAACCAATTCAAATTTATAAAGAGTGTGTCTTAAAGCACAGGTCAAGATGTGTGTGCACTGTTTATCAACATATTTATATGTTAAAGAGATAACTTAGACAAAATAACAACAATATGTCTCTTTTTGCACAATTGGTTGCTGCGCTGGCAACCATCTTTAGAATTTTGTTTCCTTGCTAAAAAATAACAAGCCTATAATCATGTACATGTTGTGTTATGTGTATTTAATACTGTACTTATTTTCTTTAAATAATTGAGCAACAATGTTTTCAACATTACAGACTTTTCATGCAGCATTAAGCCCAGTTTTCCCTGAAAGCAGCCAATTTGTACAGATTTCAATGATAAACTGGCAAATGTCGTTGCACAAGCTTTTATAAACACTAGACTGGCCAATATTGTTGAACAAGCTCTAAAACCTTAAACATGCTGTCTGCTACAGTGTAAACAGGCAGTGGTTATCTTTACTAGCTGCAGTTGTCGTCCCTAGCGTAGTAAAGCATTCTGATTTTCAAAACTGCCTCTACTTAAGCGTGAGCTAACGCTCACACTAAACAAAAGTGTAACTCAAATAATTCTGAAAATCAAGAACAGATATTTTAATAAAGCCAAGTGCAAATTCCGAAAACATAAACATAATACTGAATATTAGCTCGGCTGTTTTCGAAGAAAACCCGAGGTATTGTCATAGCCCTCTCATCTTCCGCCCTCCGCGTCGTCGTCCAAAAACTTTAACATTGGCCATAATTTTTGCAATATTGAAGATAGCAACTTGATATTTAGCATGCATGTGTATCTCATGGAGCTGCACATTTTGAGTGGTGAAAGGTCAAGGTCATCCTTCAAGGTCAAAGGTCAAAAACACTTTTTGTTATGCCCCCGGTCGGGTGGCATATAGTGATCGCACTGTCCGTCTGTCCGTCTGTCTGAAATTCCATCACACTTTGCGTTTATGTTTCAATAAATGCTCATAACTTCTATGTCTCTTCCCATGTAACCTTCATATTTGTTATGCATGTGCATATGGACAAGGCCTTTCCATATGCACACAAATTTTTACCCCTTTCACCTTGATCTTCAAATTTATAGGGTCCGCGTTTACGTTTCTAAATCTGCGTTGAGGTTTTGATAAATCCTCATAACTTCTATGTCGCTTCACATGTAACCTTCATATTTTCTATGTATGTGCATATGGACAAGGCCTTTCCATACGCACACAAATTTTTAACCCTTTCACCTTGACCTTCAAATTAGGGTCCGCGTTAAGGTTTCGAAATCTGCGTTTAGGTTTCGATAAATGCTCATAACTTCTATGTCGCTTCACATGTAACCTTCATATTTGATATGCATGTGCATATGGACAAGGCCTTTCCATACGCACACAAATTTTTAACCCTTTCACCTTGACCTTTAAATTAGGGTCCGCGTTTACGTTTCTAAATCTGCGTTTAGGTTTCGATAAATCCTCATAGTTTATATGTCTCTTCACATGTAACCTTCATATTTTCTATGCATGTGCATATGGACAAGGCATTTCCATACGCACACAAATTTTTTCACCTTTACCTTGAACTTAGGGTCCGCGTTTAGGTTTCGAAATCTGCGTTTACGTTTCCATAAATGCTCATAACTTCTATGTCGCTTCACATGTAACCTTCATATTTGATATGCATGTGCATATGGACAATGCCTTTCCATACGCACACACATTTTTACCGCTTTCACCTTGACCTTCAACTTATGGTCTGCTTTTAGGTTTCTAAATCTCCTTTTTTTTTTCAAAGCGGCGCATTAGGGGGCATTGTGTTTCTGACAAACACATCTCTTGTTGTTGTTTTTTTGGTTTTTCATGTGTATCTCATCGACCTGCACATTTTGAGTGGTGAAAAGGTCAAGGTCAATGATGACCTTCAAGGTCAAAGATCAAAAAAACAAAATCCAAGCATCCACAGCCGAGCGTTTGCAGTGCTCTTGTTATACTGATAATAATAGTCATGATTATAAATAATAATAATAAATAATAGCAATTAGGAATGTCAACAAGTATCCAAATATCTGGATACTGTGCTAGTATTTGAAAAGTAGTTTAGTGTTGGAATATTTGCATACAATTGAATAATAAAGAAACACACAAAATTATGTATTCATTTTTTATTTAAGCATAATATTATGAATACACTATTGTGCATGTCCCTTGATTTGATCAACACAGGTTATGGGCCGTTTTACAAACCAGCTTTCTTTTTATAAAGATCGAATAACAGCTCAATAACAGGTGCTTTTCCCACCACAGCTTCGCTGACAGGGCTGCAAATCAAACAATATGCCACAATCGATTATGGTAATTAAGTGTGCATTTCATGATAATTTATCCTTCTCTATCAATTTATCCAAGATATCAAATGCTTTGATACTTGAATGTAGCAATTGATACATTTTTAGACTAATCAAGAAATTGAACGCTCAATAAAAATTGATTGTTCTTGCATTTAAATTGCAGCAATTTAATCCGTAAGATTTGATTACAAACGATCGAATTGCATATATTGCATTCCAAATATATAATAAATTAATTTTGATTAGAGACTGTATGTAAATCAATGTTTATCTGATTTGATGCATACCCAAATGTGAAACGTGGAAAGTATAGCTACAGTAAGAATCATTGTTGATATGTGTCGTGTTCTGAGAAAACTGGGCATAATGCATGTGTGTAAAGTGTCGTCCCAGATTAGCCCAGGACGACACTTTCCGCCTAAACTGGATTTTCGCTAAAAAGAGACATCAGTTAAACGAAAAATGCCATAAAAGCGAAAATTGTCGTCCCTGATTAGCCTGTGCGGACTGCACAAGCTAATCTGGGATGACAATTTACGCACATGCATTATGCCCAGTTTTCTCAGAATGCGACTCTTTGATATTCCCTTGAGACATCAATGCAATAACAATCACTTAATGCTGTTCAATTGGTTATTCTAGACGTTCTTCACTCCTGTACCGACTGCCACTAAATTATTCAAACTAAATACCATTTTATTCGGTATATGGTTTTAATCATTTCGCCCTGATATCAGATTATAAAAATATATAGAAAAGCAAACATATTCCTTTCTTGCTTTATAAAGTTCAACCATTAAGCGAAACCATGTCTGTAACACTTTTCCATCTTTAATACTGTGTTCATATTTATTTAAGAAAACTGAAAAACCTCAAAAGGTGGCAGTGCAGTAATAAATACAGGAATAAATGAGCCTTGCTCTGGAAAAATTGGGCTTAATGAATGTGCCAAATGTGTTATCCCAGATTAGCCTGTGCACATTGCACATGCTAATCAGGGATAACACTTTCCACTTAAACTGGATTTCACTAATAAGTGACTTCCTTCAAACAAAAAATACAATTAAAGCGGAAAGTGGACAGTGTCGTCCCTGATAAGCCTGTGTGGACTGCTTAGGCTAATCTGAGAGGACACTTTTTGCACATGCATTAAACCCTGTTTTCCCAGAGCGAGGCTCAATGTGATATTGTGTTTTCTTAACACATGCAAAATAATTTAATATCCTGGTGAGATAGAGATTTTTCATTTGAAGGTTTAACAAGTACATGATTTTGCGATTGTTTAACTTCCACCTGTCATGTAAAATTCTTTGTAACCATCTAACCAACAATGTCCCATGGTTTGTATTACACTGAGGCTGACACCTGAACATGGCATGCGCTAGGGCCCAGGTTGGTTTTTTTGTTGAGTAGGATTCTTTGTTTTTATGCCCCCAAAGGTGGGCATATAGTGATAACACTGTCCGTCTGTCGGTCCATCTGTCTGTCCGTCTGAAATTCCGTCACACTTTGCGTTAAGGTTTTGAAAAATGTGGAAAAACACTTTGCGTTAAGGTTTAGAAAAATGTGGAAAAAGGGGGCATATGTCATCCTATGGTGACAAGCCTTGTTTTAACAGTATTTCAGTCATATCAGTTAACCAATACACTCTTTTGATAAGTTAGCACTTTTATACCTCTCAGAAGACAAGTGAAAATGGCGATATGCTGCTCATCAGTATCTTAGGTTTGAAATGTAAGCCTTTAAATCTTGAATCTAAGGGACTACAAACGTCTCAAAGGTTGTATCTGAACAGTAAAGGGTTAGGCTGATTTACCAGCACTTCGAGCACATCCTTGTGTGAGTAACTGATAACAGCCCTACTTGCGTCAGAGGTAAGGGCAGTGGGAAGGATTTCAAGACCAATCCCCACACATGTTAAGGGCCCATGTTGCTCTATATCTTGATGTTTGTTGGCACAGTACACTGACTTGGGCACAGTACACTGACATAGTTATTTTTTGTAATCAGTACATGTACCTTGTAGTGCATGTAAACTTGTGTAAGGACATACTTTTAATTGTGAATACGGAGTTATCGTTGTATGTCAGGATTGTACTTATTGAATTCAAACAGGTGAGAGTGATTAATTTTAAATCCAATTGAAATACAAAAATATTATGAAAACACTTGTTTCTTCTATTGATAAAATAAAAATACATTTTATGACTTGATAGCTTGAGAACCATTTACTGGTATAAATAGCATGTGACCGAAAGCTATTGAGTGTACGAACATATATTGGTGGTTTAAAATGTACAGTCAAACTTTCATCGTATATTCTCATGGCATCTTGATATGAAAGCATTTTATATTGGGATTGTCCTGTCTGCCTGTTCCGTTGGTATCGGTTAAGTCGATTTTGCCATTTATTCTAAAGCTGCTTTGGCATTTGGTCTTGGAATAACTCCAGTGGCGTTTTATGGTTAGTTACACTCAATTCAAATCCCATAGGGTCCCAATATGAAACGTCATTTTTCCTGCCTTTTCTGTATTTCAGATTGTGCAAGCCTAGTTTCAATTTAAAGATGGATTAATATGTCTTCTTTCGAAAATTGGAATACAAAAGATATCTCGTGTAAATCCCATTCTCCAAAATGCAAGCATCCTTGGAAAACTTACTTTTGTCAGTGAGATACGGAGAAAAGCATAGTATCCAAAATCTTTCAAGATAGTTCCCAATGAATTGCACCAAATGTTGGTTTTTTTAAACCATGAATTTGCATGCTGACGCACCTAAAAAATTGTACAGTAAATGAGCCTTTTGGATTACTGCATCACCACCACGATATGACTAACTTTTGTTGAACATGGCAAAAAAATCCAAACAAGCAAACAAGAATGAACTGGAAATAAAATTCCTGTGTCTGTCAGGTTTAAGGTGAAGCTGACCATAATCATAGAAAGGATTAAACTGGATTTTCGCTTAGAGGAGACTTCCTTTTTTTTTAAAAATACTCAGGCAGGGGAAAGCATCTTCCCTGATAATCTGGGACGACACTGAACGCACAAAAATTAAGCCCAGAGCCTCAAAAATAAAATATAGGCGAAAAGTGTTGTTCATGATTAGCCTGTGCGGACTGCACTTTACACACATGCATTAAGCCCTGTTTTCTCTTTTCAGGTGTAGGGCGTAGCTGTCCGTAACTATGGATACCGATGGCAACCAACCGGGGCTGCCCCTGCGAGACATGGGCTCCTTTGTTCACACGTCCACCATCAGCGATGCCGAAATCAAAGGTTAACCAGCATTTAAACACTTTCTTTGGGGCTGATTTCGAACAAGGATTCAGCCCCCTTACCCTGCTATTTGTTCATATGTTCATTAGAGCCAATCTGGAGCCGAAATTCAGCCTGGTACTCTTCTTTAAATAAGTTCCATTGTCATGTGTGGTCAAAAATTAGGTCACTATTAACCCTTTGCATGCTGGGAAATTTGTCGTCTGCTAAAATGTTGTCTGCTAAATTTCTAAAATAAGCATTTTCTTCGATTTTTTTTCAAAGAATACTATCAGAATAGCAAACAGTTTGGATCCTGATGAGACGCCACGTTTTGTGGCGTCTCATCTGGATACAAACTGTTTGCAAAGGCCTTCAAAATCCGGTTCCAGCGCTCAAAGGGTTAATCTCTTTGAAATCTTTGTCCAAATAATATCGCAGCCAAGTTCAAAACTGGGTCACATGGAGTAAAAAATAAGTTCATAAGGTCAATTTAAAGATAATTCTTGTGAATACTAGAAGCAACATTTATTGCACAATCTTCATGAAACTTGTTTATAAGATTTGTTTCCTCCCTAGGATATTTAAGCGGATTTAGAAACTGGGGCTGATGTGGTTAAAAAATAGGTTACAAGGTTAAATACAAAAATGAAGCTTGTAAACATTATAGAGACTACATTTGTTTCCTAATCTTCAAGAAACTAAATCAAACATGTTTCATTAATACCTTGGCCTAGTTCAAAACTGGGTCACATGAAGTAAAATCTAGGTCACTAGGCCAAATTAAAGAAAAACCTTTAAACACTCTAGGGGCAACATGTATTTCCCATCTTATAAATGAAACTTGGTCAGTGCATTAATTTTATCCCAATGATATCTCATATGAGTTCGAAACTGGGTCATGTTGCGTCAAAAACTAGGTCACAATATCAAACTAAGGACAAAGCTTGTGAACACTCTAGAAGTCATGTTTGTTTTGGAAACAAACTTGCCCTAAACATTTTATTTTTTGTTCACATAACAAGTGAGATATCTTTGTCGCCTGTTGACAAACATTTCTGCCTTGAGGCGACAGTTTTCCTTAATAATGTGGCTGAAGTCAAACCATTTGAACAGTTAAGAAGTCACATTTTTTACAGGCTCATCATGCAACTTGCTCAGAACAATATAAAATTGTGTATATCTGGTCTGAGTTTGAAAATGATCTTTGGTTTTGTTGAAACAATGTCAGCCAGGTGTTGGAGGAGGTGTTTTCCTCATAAGTCTATTGTGAAACCGTGTGAACAGTTGAGTTTCTTGAGATCTCAGGTGAGCGCCTTAGAGCCTTTAGTTCTCTTTTATAACAAAAAGGAGCATTGAAGGTGAACAAATGTACAATTGTTAATGTCACCTGCTTGAAGACCAAAATCCTTTCTTGGCAATTATTACAGAGCCCTTTGGCAGTCTTCAAAATAGACAACTGCCTGTTAGCCAAATCGTTTAAAAATAAAATCGGGCAAAAAAAAAAATCAGCATGATTGCCCACCTGGCAAATAAAATTAGTCCATAAACCAGGATTTATAAACATTTCTTCATGTTTTAATTTCATAACTATTCAATCCATGTATAAAAGTGTTTATTTGCTAATATATTTTTAATGTGATTTAATTTGAAAATGTTATCACAAACCTAGTCGAGAAACCCAGTGCGTCCTTCCAAGTGCATCAAAACTGTATGTGTACCATGTACATTCCATGATTTGATGTATTAACATTTCACAGATTATATTAAATTACAGAAAAAGGGTGTTGATGAAATGCAGTCTTAAGTTAGAGGAAAAATGGGGGGGGAGGAGCATAACGGACAGAAATGGGGACAAATAATAGCCTAAATGGTTCCAATAATGGACCTTGTGGAACCCAAAACAAGAACAGTGGTTTAGCAGTAGCATTTTTATCGATTGCTGCCCGATTTCCTTCACACTGGATATACTTATGAGCTTTTAGTCCAATATTCACTGAGATGACCTTCTAATGTATCAAATAACAGCACTCCAATATTGTTCTCTTTTCAAGATACAAATTATAGGTTACATTCAAGGACAATATACTTAGTGTCTCGCTTTAAAATTCATCAACACAATTTCTCTACATTTTTTCAGCCTGTTTATATTTTGGTAGTAGCAAATCTCAATAATTTAAAGCCCCATAAATACTCAAAAATCAACGGAAATTTTGTAAAGTGTTTTGTAAAATAAAGTTACCTAATAAAAAATCAATGTTCCTTATAGCAAAAGCCAAAATTTCAAAGCCAGATGTGGCCTGGTAACATAGATATTTGTAGATATAAAATGCACATTTTTGTGTCGTCTGACTATAGTCAGGGGACATATAGGTGTTACTTCGTCGGCGGTCGCGGCGGCGGTGTCACACTTTTCGAAAAAGGCTCATAACTTCTGTGTCCCTTCAGTTATTGCTTTCATATTTGGTATGCATGTCTATCTGGACAAGACCTTTCCTTGCGCATAAAAGTTTTGACCCGTGTGATTTTGACCTTGAACTTAGGGTCCACGTTAAGGTTTCGAAATCTGCGACCATGACTCGAAAAAGGCTCATAACTACTGTGTCCCTTCAGATATTGCTTTTATATTTGGTATGCATGTGTATCTGGACAACACCTTTCCATGCGCATAAAATATTTAACCCCTGTGACCTTGACCTTGAACTTGAGGTCAGCGTTCAGGTTTCGAAATATGCGATTGCGATTCGAAAAAGGCTCTTCCCTACTGTGTCACTTCAGATATTGCTTTCATATTTGGTACGCAAGTGTATCTAGACAAGACCTTTCCATGCGCATACAATTTTTTAGCCCTGTGACCTTGAACTTGAGGTCAACGTTCAGGTTTTGAAATCTGCGACCGCGATTCAAAAAAGGCTCATTACTACTGTCTCCCTTCAGATATTGCTTTCATATTTGGTATGCATATGTATCTTGACAACACCTTTCCATGCGCACAAAATTATTTACCCCTGTGACCTTGACCTTGAGGTCAGCATTCAGGTTTCGAAATCTGCGACCGCGATTCGAAAAAGGCTTATACCTACTGTGTCCCTTCAGATATTGCTTTAATATTTGGTACGCATGTGTATCTGGACAACACCTTTCCATGGGCATGACATTTTTTAACTTGGAGTCCGGGTTCAGGTTTTGAAATCAGCGACTGCGATTCAAAAAAGCTCATAACGTCTGTGTCCCTTCAGATATTGCTTTTAATTTGGTAACATGTGTATCTGGACAAGACCATTCCATGTGCATACATGTTTTGACCCCTGTGACCTTGACCTTAAACTTAGGGTCCGCGTTTAGATTTCGAAATCTGCGACTGCGACCTAAAAAAGGTTCATAACTACTATGTCTTCAGCTTTACTTATTTTTTAATTTTTTTTATAGATTTTTCTTATGCCCCCAGCAACTACGATGCGGGAGGCATATAGCGTTTGTCCCATCCGTCCGTCCGTAAGAATCTTGATTAACCCATATTGATCGATTCGTCTGACATCATACCGCTTGCTACAGAGCTTTGATACTTGCATGTATGTTGTCTCTCATCATCCTGCACACATCAGCATCACCCAACTTCATTTTGACCTTGACCTTATTTTGGACTTAGGCTTATTGAAATGGGCCCATTTCTTTGTAAACCCATTTCCATCAGGCGACACATCCAACTCGCGGAGTTCTAGTTATTTTTTCGTGTCACAATAAATTCCATTTTAATTTCCCGCACTTATATCTATTTATACGACACATGAACACTAACATGGTACCATTTTAGTGTTCTTGTGTCGTATGAATAGATATATTTGCGGGATGTTAAAACGGAATTAATTGTGTCACAAAATAATAAAAAAGTGCATTTTATATCTACAAACATTCATGTTTCCAGACCACATCTGGCGTTGACATTTCGGAAATTGCTATATGGAACTCTGATTTTTTTTTTTAATGCCCCCCTTAGAAGAAGAGGGGGTATATTGTTTTGCACATGTCTGTCAGTCTGTCCGTCCACCAGATGGTTTCAGGATGATAACTCAAGAACGCTTAGGCCTAGGATCATGAAACTTCATAGGTACATTGATCATGACTGGCAGATGACCCCTATTGATTTTGAGGTCACTAGGTCAACGGTCACAGGTCAAGGTCACAGTGACTGGAAAAAGGGAAATTGTTTCCGGATGATAACTCAGGAACGCTTATGCCTGGGATAATGAAACTTTATATAGACATTGGTCATGACCGGCAGATGACCCCTATTGATGATCAGGTCACCAGGTCAAAGGTCAAGGTCACAGTGACCTGAAGCAGTAAAATGGTTGACTGGAAAAAGGAAAATGGTTTCCGGATGATAACTCAAGAACGCTTACGCCTGGGATCATGAAACTTCATAGGGACATTGGTCATGACCGGCAGATGACCCCTATGG
>VMBQ01005411.1:0-21919 GCA_007657795.1 Dreissena rostriformis | reverse complement strand
GCCATATCTTGGAAGTGCTTTGGCGGATTTCATTGAAACTTGGTATGAGTATATATATGGATAAGACAATGATGCACGCCAAATGGCATTGTACAACATCTGTTAATAACGGAGTTATAGCCCTTTGTATCTTGAAAAAATGCTTTTTACTATAGGCACTTTTGTGTCCGGAGCCATATCTTGGAAGTGCTTTGGCGGATTCCATTGAAACTTTGTATGAGTATATATATGGATAAGAGGATGATGTGCGCCAAATGGCATTGTACACCATCTGTTAATAACGGAGTTATGGCCCTTTGTATCTTGAAAAAATGCGTTTTACTTTAGGCACTTTTGTGTCCGGAGCCATATCTTGGAAGTGCTTTGGCAGATTTCATTGAAACTTATTATTAGTATATATATGCACAAGAGGATGGTGCACACCAAATGGCATTGTACACCATCTGTTAATAAGGGAGTTCTGGCCCTTTGTATCTTGAAAAAATGCTTTTTACTATAGGCACTTTTGTGTCCGGAGCCATATCTTGGAAGTGCTTTGGCGGATTCCATTGAAACTTTGTATGAGTATATATATGGATAAGAGGATGATGTGCGCCAAATGGCATTGTACACCATCTGTTAATAACGGAGTTATGGCCCTTTGTATCTTGAAAAAATGTGTTTTACTTTAGGCACTTTTGTGTCCGGAGCCATATCTTGGAAGTGCTTTGGCAGATTTCATTGAAACTTAGTATGAGTATATATATGGATAAGAGGATGATGCACGCCAAATGGCATTGTACACCATCTATTAATAACGGAGTTATGGCCCTTTGTATCTTGAAAAAATGCTTTTTTCTGTGACAAAGCTCTAAATTGGCAGGGGATATCAATTCAACGAATTTTCTTGTTGATAATATGGTTCAACATTGTAAATTGATCCATATTCAACATTAAAGTGAGTTTGTATCATATTTTAGTTGATTACAAAATTATATTAGCCTTGCTCTGGGAAAAGGGGGCTTTATGCATGTGGGTAAAGTGTTGATCCAGTTTAGCAAATACAGTCTGAACAGGCTGATCAGTGCAACACTTTCCGCCTTTATGGTATTTTTTGTTGGAAGGAAGCCTCTTCCTAGTTAAATATAGTTAAGGTGGAAATTGTTGTCCTTGATTAGCCCGTGTGGACTGCACAGGTTTATGTGGGGCAACTCTTTAAGCACATTCCTTAAGCCATGTTTTCCCAGAGCAATGCTTGTATGAGTTTACCCTTAAGCTACCATTTTGGATGATCATTCGGTTTTAAAATGTCATAGCAGTTGATGGTATCTGACTTAGAGCATGATCTTAATTGTTACACCCTGCAAACAAAATTTTAGAGGGGTTATATTAGAGTTTCTCTGTCTGTCAGTTGTTTTGTCCGTCAGTCCACATAAAATGTGGTGCAAACTACTTCACATTTCTCAAGCAATTCAGTTGAAACTTCAAATTTGTCAGCATCATGAAGTGATCCTCCCTGGGAAAATGAGGTTTAATGCATGTTTGTAAAGTTTCAACCCAGATTAGCCTGCGCAATCTGCACATGCATTAAGCCAGTTTTACCCAGAGCAAGGCTAATTCCATCTATCATGATTCTCACATTCCTGAGTTGTTGCCCCTTGACATCAGCTGACAAAGTCGTGCCGGCGTTTATACAATTTGAAAGTTAAATCTCTTTATTTGTGTTCTAAGCCTACTCCCACTCACACGATTCAGACTCGAATCTGAAAACTCGTGAAGGTAAATCAGATGTTAGTGTAGACTAGATTTGAGTCTCGCTCTTGGAAAACGGAGTTTAACCCTTTGCATGCTGGGAAATTTGTCGTCTGCTAAAATGTTGTCTGCACAGTCTAATCAGGGACAATACTTTCCACTTTCAAAGATTAAAAAAAAAGTAAGTCTTTTTAAAAAAAAAATCCAGTTTAGGTGGAAAGTGTCGTCCCTTATTGGCCTGTGCGGACTGCACAGGCTAATCTGGGACGACACTACGGAAATGCATTAAGCCCAATTTTCCTAGAGTGCAGCTCATATGTTTCTATAATTTTATAAAGCGTAGTCTTATCGTTGCTTACTTATTTGTTAAAAGTGCAACATTTGTATCCTGGAATGTAGGGGGCGATGTTTCTGCATTTGAAGACACATACTTTACATGACATTTGAATGTTCTCACATTATTTTCTTTTTAAAATGCACACAGCATTATTAAATTTAGAGAAATGAATATGTCCTCTCCATCACCTACTGATTTACTTGAAAACTGGGCAAATATCTACACAAACAAATCTTGCTGTTATGATAATAGAATTGTCTCCCTTTGATAGTTCATAGTTTGATGAATCTGACTATTGGTTGCATTTCTTTGTGTTCACAGTTCTTTCAGATGTTTTGGAAATATTTGTCTTCCTTTGATTATGTGTGTCTGTCCTTGTGAACAGATTGTTGTTGTTGTAGTTGGATGCTGACAGGATATTTTACCTCTCTGAGTTTACATTACCATATGTTATTGTCGTAGCTGGATCATAAAGGGATATAGTACTTCTCTGATTTTATGTTTATATTACCAAAAAGCTGTTATTTCAGTACAGTGATCCTGACATGATGTATTACCTCTCTGTGTGTATATTACCTTTCCGAGTTTATATTTTCTCTCTGAGTTTATATTAGCATTTCTTATTGTCGTAGTTGGATCCTGACAGGATATATTACCTCTGAGTTTATGTTACCTCTCTGAGTTTATGTTACCATATGATATTGTCATGTAGGATCCAGACAGGATATATTAATTCTCTGAGATAATAATACCTCCCTGAGTTTATATTACCACAACATTTGTTTATTGTCATAGTTGGACCCTGACAAGATATATTACCTCTCTTGAGTTCATATTAGCATAATCGTATGAAATCTGTTAAATATTCCTACTCTTTTTTTTATACAGAATGAAAAATTCTGTGTTTGAATTCATCCAGAAATGGGAACTGTTCTTACTAAAGTGTATTGATTTTCATTTTCACACAAGAATAGAGTCCATGTATAGTGTCTTTTAAGTGCTTTTGTAAGTTTGTTAGTTTCTATGTCATGATGCCTAATTTTAGACTTATTTATCAAAACTTGATTCTGATTGGTTCGTTTGAATTTCAGCCAAATGATGCCTTATTTTGACTCATTTATCCAAACTTGATTATACCCCCACAAACTAAGTTTAGGGGGGTAAATAGGAGTGAGCTTGTCTGTCTGTCTGTCTGTCTGTCTGTCTGTCTGTCTGTCTGTCTGTCGATCTGTATGTCTGTCTGTTTGTTGGTCCGTATTGGTTGTCCGCTCTCTAACTCAAGTTGTTTTCATCCGATCTTCACCAAACTTGGTCAGAAGTTGTATCTAGATGATGTCTAGGTCACGTTCGAATATGGGTCATGCCAGGTCAAAAATTAGGTTACGGGGTCACTTAGTGCGTTTTTAACATTCAGCATGTTGTCCGCTCTCTAAATCAGGTAGTTTTCATCCAATCTTCACCAAACGTGGTCATGTTGTATCTAGATGATGTCTAGGTCAAGTTCGAAAATGGGTCATGCCGGGTTAAAAACTAGGTCACGGGGTCACTTAGTGCGTTTTTACATGCAAAATATTCTGTGTAAATGCGGCATGTGGGGGTATTCGTCACCTCTGTGACAAAGCTCTAGTTCTGATTGGTCCATTTGAATTTCAGCCACATGATGCCTAATTTTAGACTCATTTATCCAAACTTGATTCTGATTGGTCTGTTGGAATTTCAGCCACGCCACCCAGTCAGCATGTGAAGTTCCTATTGGGTGAGGAGGAAGATGATGAGGAGCACAGGACACATGACCTGTTCTGTGAACTTGAGGAGCTGTTTACCAGTGATGGAGAGATGCAGTGGAAGGAGACAGCCAGGTTACACATCACTATTATTATTTGAGACATGTGCTGGGAAAACATAACTTATTGCATGTGTGCTATGTGTCGTCCCAGATTAGCATGATTAATGGTTGGTCGGTTTTTCGGTTGATCTGTCCGATTTTAGTTTGTGGAGTAAACTACTTCCACATTTCTCGAGCAATTAATATGGATAGCATCATTGAGCCGTTCGTAATAGACATATGTTTGACTGTTTTGAGATGGAGAGTTTACTGACTCATAAATTGAGCCTCGTTCTGGAAAAGTCCAGCAGTCAATACAGGCTAATCATGGATGACTCTTTCCACCCTTTTATGCCCCCTTCTTCGAAGAAGAGGGGGTATATTTTTTTTGGCCTGTCTGTCATTCTGTCCCAAAACTTAAACCTTGGTTAAAGTTTGATAACTTTTGCAATATTGAAGATAGCAACTTCATATTTGGCATGCATGCGTATCTCATGGAGCTGTACATTTTGAGTGGTGAAAAGTCAAGGTGAAGGTCATCCTTTAAGGTCAAAGGTCAAATATAATTGTATGTTTCTGTTCCCAAACTTTAACCTTGTTTAAAGGTTGGCATGCATGTGTATCTCATTGAGCTGCACATTTTGAGTGGTGAAAGGTCAAGGTCATCCTTCAAGGTCAAAGGTCAAAAAAAAAAGAAAAAAAAAAGGTGCAGTAGGGGGCTTTGTGTTTCTGACAAACACAGCTCTTGTTTGGAATTTGTGGTTGAAAGGAAGTCTCTTTTAAACAAAAATCTAGTTTAGACAGAAAGTTGTCCCTGATTAGCCAGGCTTATCTGGGATGACACTTCACACACATGCATTAAAACCGATTTTTTCCCTGAACAAGGCGCAATTGATTGAATTCAGATGGAATTTTGACTGTTTAGAGTTTTAGAGTTAAATGACTCATGAATTAATTGAATTGATTGAGTTCACTGTAGCGAGGCGGATATGGTGTCTGCCTAGCAACAGGGAGGTCATGGGTTCGCTCCCCATTGTGGGGGCATTCTTTAGATCTCCTCAAAACACACCATGTACTGGTTCTACCCAGGAAAGAGACTCAAGAGCATTTTAATAAGCCCTAGACTATGTATTCAAAGCTACAATAAATAAAAATGTTTAATCTCATTGATTGACTTCAGATGGATAAAGTTTGAAGAGGATGTGGAGGAAGGGGGTGAACGCTGGTCCAAGCCCCACGTGGCCACCCTGTCACTGCACTCGCTGTTTGAGCTGAGGTCGTGTATCCACAGCGGCACGGTCATACTGGACATGGACGCGCAGAACTTTAATCAGATTGTTGGTAGGTGTCCAGGAATTATGTGGAGTGCCTTATCACTGTTGGAAGAGGGCTTGACTGTCAATCCATGTTTCTTGAGTCCATTAAGATGATTTTACAGTATTTGTTTCTAAGCTTTGCTTGGGGGGGNGGGGGGGGGGGGGGGGGTATACAAGCTTCCATTTAACGATTAAGATGATTTTACAGTATTTGTTTGTAAGCTTTGCTTGGGGAGGGCGGTATACGAGCTTGCATAAAACAATTAAAAGGTTGTCGTGGCGTAGTGGATATGGTGTCTGCCTAGCGACCTGGAGGTTACGGGTTCAATCTCCGGCTGTGGGAGATTCCTGTAGATCTTCCAAAAAGACACCAAGTACTGGTTCTTCCCAGGAAACAGACTCAAGAGCATTTCAATAAGCCTTGGGTTTTCGATGCAATCGAGCTGAAATAAATAAATAGGTTTGAACTCTTTCCCGATTCTCAGACCTCCTACTGGACAACATGTGCGCCTCAAATCAACTGGAAGAGACGCTGAAGGACAAGGTGGGGGAGACACTGCTGCAGAGACATCGACACCTGAACGAGAAACCGGAGCGAAGGAACCATGACAACGGATCCAGGCAAGTGACTTTTTTAAAAATAAATTTACTAAGTCAAAATGCCAAAGAAAGTTTTAATTTTAGAATATTTAATACAAATCAACTGTTTTGACTAATAACAATCACTTTCGAATAATATGAACATTGTTCTGGTAAAACTGGGCTTATGTATTGCATATGTGGCCTTCACAGGCTGATCTTGGACGACACTTTACGTACATGCATTAAGCCCAGTTTTCACATATCAAGGCTCAAATGAAATCTGTGATTGTTAGAACACATTACTTTATCTAGCTTTAATGGATTAAAAAAACAACAAAAAAACAGCCTTTTCCAATGGAAAAAAAATCTTACCAAAATTTCCCCAAAAACACTACAACCTTTAAGAGTAATAGCAATTATTGCAAGTTTAACATGCTTGTGAACGGATATTAACTAAAGAAAATCGTGATGGATAGGAAAAAATTTAAACAGCACTTTTTAAAATAAATTGTACAATACAGTTAAACATACACTCATATACAATTGGAATACTGTTATTTATAATCATATTAATAATGTTTCATCTTTTCCCAATTTCGCTGTTTATGGCGCTATTTTTTCCAATCCAAAAGGCGTAGGCTCTAAAATGTAAAGCAAACAAAATCACTTCAGGCTCCATCTCCCGCTGATCCGGTCGTTAGCCGATATCGGGAGGAAGTATTCAGTGCCGAAGGAAATGCATCATCCTCACGGTATGTTTTTGTGAGGCTTTTAGAATTTTAAGATTTAAGTTTATATGGGAGTTATGCTTTTTCAGGGTTTTAGAGTTTTAAGTTTATATGGTAGTTATGTTTATTCGCTTGAAAACTGCGGGCTAAATGCACTTTCTGTTGAGTAATGTCCTGGATTAGCCTGTCTTGTGTGCTCAAGGTTGTCCGATACGACAGTTTCCACTTTTAATGGGTGTGATTGGTCCTCCTTTTAGCTGATTTCTCCGTTTTTGATACCAATTTACGCTTATTTCAGAAAACCATTTTCCCCTTTTCTGTACCAATCTTCCTCATTTTCGATACCAATTTTACCCTGGATCAGTCAGTGGACTATAGGAGGCTGACATAGGATGACACTTAATGCATGTGCATTTAGCCCAGTTTTTGCCTACTTTACCACCAAGTTATCTGATTTTTCCTTGGAAAACAGGGCCCTCGTTTGGCCTTTTCCCCCCTTAAAATAGTATACTTTTTTCCCCTATTTCAGCTAAAAATTCCCCCTCCATTTTTTTTTATTTTTTTTATACTTTTATACTACAGTACAGCCCACGCGGAACCAGCAAAGTCCGCGGCTATGCCGCGGACAGTAATTTTAGTACTCGACGGAATCACGCGGCGTATCGACGAGTCACGCCGCATCGATCCGCGCTACCTCGCGTACTTTCGCGGAGTAAATCCGCCGCATATGTTCGCGGCGGATCGAGTGCAAAAATATACACCTAGATCTACATGTACATTTGTGTATCGCAGAAACCTAGATTTACGCTGAAGCAATTACATTTGTCGGTGTTTAATTGCTTTTAATTCATTCTTTGATTTAACTAATTAAAAAATTAAAGTAGTTGCAGTTTCACAGTTTGCTATTTTGAGTATTTTTTTTCGGATAAATGAATGCAACACTGTGTGGAGCAATTACATTTGTCGGTTTTTTAATTGCTTTCGCGGGAGGGCTTTTGTTTGCAGTTGCAGATTCACAGTCTTCTATGTTGATATTTATTATTATGCATTTAAATATTGACTGCAAGAAATGTTATTGAAACATTAAAAAAAGATAAATTAAATAAGTAATTCAGACAATTAAGTAACATGCAAACGCACCCAGAATTTCACTTTCATTTTCGCAAGGTTTTCAGGAAGTCCCCGGGAAGCACGTTTTTTGCATGGATGTGTGTATGACGCGATTAAACGATGCTCTGTATCGTATTGCATTCAATCTAAATTAAATCATTTCATTTTATGTTTTAATATAATGTTATTACGGCGCATTAAACGCACACAAAGTAACTTGAAGTACTTTTGCCGATTCTAAACATGACAATGATAAATGATTATTGCAATTTAATTAATACATGCCCTTGATACTCGTGTTGTGTCTTTATAAATTCGATTTTATTTAAATTTGCATTCTTTTAAAATAATAACTATTTCTATCAGGATTACAGCAGTTTCTTTAGAAACGGGAATGAAATCACTTAAAGCAAAACAAACAACATGCTTTTTTATTAACTGTTTTATCTATTTTGAATCTGCGCACATTAAATTAATTATGATTTTAAATATAATTATAATTGTTCTTTTAAAATGTATTGACTAACTAATCATTTTTCAAAGATTTTTATTTTATGATGCGCATCGACTCGGCGTCATATCGCGGACCGCGGCTTGCCTCGGTATGTCGCGGCGGACAGATGCGAAGTACGCGGCGAAATGCCGCGCGCCGCCGCGAACTGACGCGGCTTTGACGGCCGACTCGGCATCGACTCGATGCTCCATTCCGCCGCGGAACGCGAAATATGCTTGTTCCGCGTGGGCTGTACTGTATGTTGCCAGCTGGTAACGTGCTATTAACCTTTGATGAAATGTGTATTTATGTAAATTGCATTAAAGTATAGCAATTTTAAGTGTTGAACGGTTCGTGAAAAGATCTTCTAAAATACCCCTTTTCGCCCAAAACAACGCAAAATTCCCCACTCTAAGGGCCCCGGCCGCAATCCCCCAAAGTGAAGCAAGGGCCCTGGAAAATGTTTTCATAGAACATAGTGCTCACATTTGTGCACATATGGATGAAAAAAGTGTTTTTTTTCCCACCAATTTGTGTGCATTTAACTTTGTTTGATTTGTTTATGTACATGTAATTAATGTTCCTACAATAATGAGTTGTGTTTTTTCTCTAAATAATAGAAATGCCAGACATATTTAGGTTAAGTAAAAATTGCTTTCAATTGATAATGTTATTAACTTGCTGAATTGCAGATTCAATTGAAGAAAATGCCTCTGTCATGCAAGGTACTGCAACGATGCATAGTAACTTTGTACCCAGTTTTTTCTGTGGCTGTTACGCATAGCTAGTGCCAACGTGTCCTGAGCATTGTACCCATGTTGCCGTGTTCTGGGAAAACTGGGCTTAATACATTTGCGTAAAGTTTTGTCGTAGATAAGCCTGTGCAGTCTGCGCAGGCTTATCAAGGATGACACTTTCCACCTTAACTTGATTTTTTTCCTAAGAAAGGAATTTTTTCTAATGAAAAAAAGACCATTAAATCGGAAAGTGTCATCCCTTATTAGCCTGTGAGGACTGCACAGGCTTATCTGGGACGACTCTACTCACATGCATTAAGTCCAGTTTTCCTCGAACAAGGCTAAGTGGTTGTTAAGCATAGCTAGTGAAAATGTCTCCTGAGCATTTTACCCATGTTTTTTTTTAAGCTTCATAGTGAAAGTTTAGATGCCTTTTTATGCCCCCGGTAGGGTGGCATATAGTGATCGCACTGTCCGTTTGTCCGTCCGTCTGTCCGTCACACTTTGCGTTTAGGTTTTGCGTTTAGGTTTCGAAAAATGTGGAAAAAGGGGGCATATGTCATCTAACGGTGACAAGCCTTGTTTCTGTTGTCTGTTGTTTGTCATGTTTTGTGCGTTGTCTGAATTTACCATTTGAACACTATCGCCCCATGAATATCTCTACTGAGTTAAAGACTGGGTCACTTGGGGTCAAAAACTAGGTCATTAGGGTTTTGGTATGTAAAAAACATGGCTGCCAGGGGAAGGGCAATTTTCCTTTAATTGCTATAGTGAAATTCCTGTGAACATTCTAGAAGTTACGTCTTCATGAATCTTCATGAAACTTCGCGGAATATTTGTTGTTATGATATCTTGGCTGAGTTTGAAAATGGTTCCGATCGGTTGATAAACATGGCTGCCAGGTGGCAGGGCGGTTTCCCTCATGTGGCTTTAGTGAAAGCTTGCGAACATTTTAGAAGTCTCATCTTTTAGCCCAATCGGCATACAACTTTATCAAAACATTTGTTTCAATGATATCTCAGCAGAGTTAATAAAATGGTTCAGGGTAAAATGAATAGTCAGAAACCACATTTATAATAAAAAAACGTAACAAAATCTGTTTTATATGATGAAGTGTCTTCGGTTCTCAGGTGAGTGATCTGAGGCCTTTAGCTTTTAGCCCACCTAGGTTTGTTTTTTTGGTTTTTTGGGGTGGGGGTATTAAAAAAAGCAATCTTGAGCTGTGGTATTTTTTTTTTAGGGCTCCTTTTTATTACTGCTAAAGTCTTTACCAATATTCTCTCATTTTCTGCTAGGTTAGGGTTGCTAGGGTAGGTATGATGTCCGTTTGGCTATCAGGGGGTCCAAGTTTCAATCCCCACTCTGGGATCTAACTCAGAAACTCCCTAGTACTGGTTCTACCCAGGAAATAGACTCAAAGAGTTTGACAGCAATAATTAGTACGCTTAAAATGCAATTGAACATAAATACATCCATTTCTTCTAAAACTTTATAATTTACCAAGCAAAAATCGACAAACTTACTATTTCACCTCTTTTTTGAGATGTTGCAAGGCTTGATTGCAATATACCCACCCTACCAGCCCACTTTATACCATTTATAACATTATCCCATTGTTGCAATCCATGTGATTAGAGTTCCAGGACATCCCTTGTAAAAACATGTCATCAGAAATTATGTTCGTCCTACATTATCGGAGACCATATTGTCACTTGAAAACAACCTTGGACCATATAGTCAATTTATGTATTCCCCAAGACTGCATTGTAATTATTTGAATATTAATATTTCACTGAAAAAATGCTTATAAATTGAGAAGTATGGGCTATTCTTAACATATTGACACTTATTTTCATTGCATATAAAAGCATATTGTCATTGAAATTTGATAATTTTCTTTTTTTGTGCGTCAGGACACATTTCTGATTTTGAAAATGCTTTTTCCTAATGATTTTAAAAGTTTGTTGTTGTAATGTTTACAGATAGTTCAACAAAACTGTTGCTTTACCTTTGTCAGCTAGTGTTTAGCTTCTTTCAATGAAACACGTATGATTGTGATTTTTTTTTTATCATTGCAATATTATTTTTTTGGCAGTATTATTTGGTTGGAATGTTTTGTGCTTGATGTTTTTTATTGAGGCAAATTGCAGAATTATGAGATTAATTGCAGAATGTTGAGATAAGTAGTAGAATTTTGAGATAACACGCTACAAAATGTAATTCTCACAAAGTTGAGAGAGAATGTCAGTTTCAGAAACTTTGGTCATAGGTCAAGGTCACACATGGAGATCAAAGGTCAGATATGGGCATAATGTTCTGTGTTTGTGAGATAACTCTCCACAAAATGAAATGCTCACAATTTGGAGAGGGCGTGTCACATTCAGACAAATCTCTGTTCCTAGATGAAAGGTCAAGGTCACAATAGTAGGTTAAAGATCAGATTTGGACATAATGGTCTTCATATGTTGCCAGAGTATTGACCATTTTCCTAAACAATGGACTCCAAATTCTGCCATACGGCATTGAGTAAAGTGCTATGGCATTCTGTTGCTAACCAACAGTATGCATTTTGCAATGGTTTTAGAATTTTTATGATATAAGTGGATTAAATACTTGAAGCGTGCTTTAGTTATGTATGTAATTTTAGCTTCTCTTGTCTTGAAAAATGAATGTTGTTTTGTAGCCTGGTCTTTAAAGACAGGATAATGTAATTTTCATTGCATTGTCCTTTAGAAACATTTTGCCTGCTTTTGAATGCATATGCCATACAACTGTTGTTGTTCATTTATCGGCTATCATTGATAGAGCAAACACAAAATGTGGCAAATGGTATTAGTTTCCAGGCTTTTTTTGGGGGGCTGATTGAAAAGCCATTATTTGGCTTTATTCGCCATGACACAAAGTATACTTTTCACAAATCTAGTCCCAAAATTCCCAATTGATGGTTTGACTTTATGATATTTGGAAATATAGCTGTTAAGTATAGAAATAGAGAGTTTAAAGTTGAAATATCTATTAAAATGATAAAACTATGTTAAGTTGTTTACATTTGATTTAAGTTTAATCTATAATTATTTAAAAGTTATTAATTAATAATAATATTTTATTTCCCAATTTTAAGTGATTTGATGATAAAATCTCAAATTTGACAGGTATAGGTCACATTCCGCATATGATGAGAAAAAGCTCTTAGTTCATTATCCATGTTAGAGTTGTTCACCTTTTTAGAAATATACTGCTGTTCTTTCTTCACAGTAATTGATATAACTACATTGAAATTACCTCTCTTTAAAAAGTAAATAAGCAACAAAGCTATGCTGCATTTACAATACTGTGCTAAATTTAAGCCCTGTTTTCCCTGATCATTGCTCATGTATACTATGACCACCACTATATTTACTGAAATTTTAGAAACCCTGACCTGTGCATATTATATCCTGTACACTTATTGATCATTTATTTTACAGATGCAGATAATTTAGTATTGAATACTCAATTTTGTGTTCTTATACCATAGGGTTTAATTTATTATCCCCCGCCAGAGGCGGAGGGATATTGTTTTGGCGTTGTCCGTCCGGCTGTCCGTCCATCCGGCTGTACGTCTGACACTTTTGTGTCCATAGCCATATCTTGGAAGTGCTTTGGCGGATTTCATTGAAACTTGGTATGAGTATATATATATAGATAAGACGATGATGCAGGCCAAATGGCATTGTACACCATCTGTTAATAACGGAGTTATGGCCCTTTGTATCTTGAAAAAATGCTTTTTACTATAGGCACTTTTGTGTCCAGAGCCATATCTTGGAAGTGCTTTGGCGGATTTTATTGAAACTTGGTATGAGTATATATATGGAGAAGAGGATGATGCACACCAAATGGCATTGTATACCATCTGTTAATAACGGAGTTATGGCCCTTTGTATCGTAGTATGTTCATCCGTCCGATTTGTACCCATCCTTAAACAAAATATATGTTGCGGGGGATATCAATTCTACGAATTTGCTTGTCTATATTGGAATTAACCCTGTGTGGAAATATGGAAACACCAGTTTGTAGCTTTGTTCCAGTTAGTGCGGATTTCCGCTATGGAGATAAGTCTATGGCACAGCGTCCGTACCAGTTTCCAGAGCCTTTATATGAGAAAAGATATTGGTTTAAACTGTGAGCACAATTTGGTTAGTGTTCAGCATTGAGTTCAATAACAACAGTTGTGTCTAAAATATGTACACATTAATGTTTGTGATGTTTTGTGATTAAGAAGCTTTTATTGCAGAAAATTGGGTTGACTGATCCTGGAATTAATTACAGACCCTTCAAAAGTGACCAAAAATTCCACTCTTTTTTAGCTAAAATCAGAAAACCATGAATTTATGTATCCACAAAAAAAGTCATTTTTTGAAAAACCAATAGATTTCATGCCGACAATTATAAATTACTTGCATAAGAGTCTGCACTCAGTACTGTAAACAAGCTTAGCCAGGGAAAGAGTTACAACAAATGAACAAACTGTCATTGATCGGGATTCTGGTTGTACCCTAAAAGCAGAAGTCTCAAAAATCCTGTTGCTATCAAAACTATCAACCTCACCTAATTGGCTTCAATTGCCTAAAATCAAATACCGGTATAATTAGTTAAGAATGCCTAAAATCAAATATGATTGTCTAAGATTGCCTAAAATCAAATATGATTGGCTGAGATTGCCTGAAATCAAATATGATTGGTTAAGATTGCCTAAAATCAAATATAATTGGTTAAGATTGCCTAAAATCAAATATGATTGGCTTAGATTGTCTAAAATCAAATATAATTGGTTAAGGATGCCTAAAATCAAATATAATTGGCAAAGATTGCCTAAAATCAAATATAATTGGTTAAGATTGCCTTAAATAAAAAATTATTGGTTACAATTGAATAAAACAAATATAATTGGTTAATATTGCCTTAAATCAGATATGATTGGCTAAGATTTCCTTAAATCAAATAAAATTTGCTAAGATTGCCTAAAATCAAATATAATTGTCTAAGATTGCCTTAACTCGGATTGAAATTAATTTTACACAGGCCATCACCTTCACCCGCACCATCACGTCAAAGTTGAAGTCGATGTTCGTGTCGAAGTTGTTGACCAACAGCATGGTAAATTTTGTCGGATGTTCTCAGACTCACTTTTGTATTTTGAGGATATGCATGCAAAACTGTTCTATCTGTACATGATTCTTCATTTTTTTGTTTGAACCCTTCAATTCTATTAACTTGCAATTCATTTTGCAGTACATACATTTAATGTGTATAATTACACGTTTGCGTTAGTTAATATTAATAGTATACTATGTTTCTAGAAAACAGTTTAGTTTATATTTATATTAAACATGTATTAGAATTAGGTTTCGAGAAAACAGTTGTAGTTTATCGATTTAGATATCAATATATATTATGTGGCTGTAAATTCATTATATTATAAGTTCCAGAACAAAATTGCTTTTGATAAATTACTGTTTTGTATGTTGTTTTCTAATTAAAGCTTAAAACGCATACAGTATTAATAAAAACCTAAAATGAATTGTATTTAAATGAATGTTATAAATAGCATTAACCTGTTCTTGCACCATTTGCTTCATAGAAAATATAGAAAATTGAATAAATAATTGTCAAGTCTCGTATAAGGGCATGTAAATAAAGTCATGCACATTCTGCATTGAGCGCGCTGAATTGTTGTACATATCTATGCACTTATCCACTCAATCCATTGATGTAAATTTTCTCCTGCACACAATTTCTTTCTTGCTACAATATGTGGCTATTTGTAATTGAAATCATGTGGAAATGTTTTTCTGTCCTTGTGATACAAATTCTAAGTGAGCGTTGATTGTCAATGCTTTAATATCGCAGTTATTCACCCTGAATAATTATCTTAAAATGTATTCTGTGGTCTTAACCATAATTTCATGTTGCTAAGCTTTAAACTTATGTGATTTTTATGTCCCCTTCTTCGAAGAAGTAGGGGTATATTGTTTTGGGCCTGTCTGTCTGTCATTGTGTGTGTCTGTCTTTCTGTGTGTCTGTCCCAAAACTTTAACCTAGGTTAAAGTTTGGTCATAACCTTTTCAAATTCAATATTGATGATAGCAACTTGATATTTGGCATGTATGTGTATCTCATGGAGCTGCACATTTTGAGTGGTGAAAGGTCAAGTTCATCCTTCAAGGTCAAAGGTAAAAAAAAAAAAACGCATCAGGGGGCATTGTGTTTCTGACAAACACAGCTTTTGTTTCCATTATATGTTTATATTTTTTTCAATTTCAAGGTAGTTCCTGTTTGATATTGAACACACCTAATTTCTATATTACAATTTCTGATGTGTTGGGAGTGCAAATAAAAAGTGCACAAGTAACTATTTTCAGAGACCATGATGTGCTTATATCTTAAACTAATGTGGTGATTTTGTTGCTTTCAATTAAAAAAAAATCTTATGTGTATGGTGTAATATTCACATGTGTTTATGCTCTTCTTCTTAGAGGGACACGTGTCATGTTTCTTATTTATACTGTAAACTCATGTTCTAATTTAACTGATGAACAATATTAAGCTTGTTCATAAATAATAACAAATAATCAAGAAATTTTGCTTTCATTATGTTTTCAGCAGAGATTGTGTGACAACAGTCAGGTGAAAATAATAGTTTAATCCGGATTGTGTGATAACATTAGCTCTTTCAGTGCTGGAACCGAATTTTGAAGGCTTTTAGAAAATGCTAATTTTAGAAATTCAGCAGACGACATTTTAGCAGACAACAAATTTCCGAGCATGCAAAGGGTTAAGGTGAAAATAATATATTAATTTGGACAAAAATAGAACATAATATTGCATGGACACGTGGTTGATTGAGCTTACTCAATGGCTTTGTGGTCATTGGTTGAAAAATGGAATCTATTTGTCTGACCGTTTTTTAAAGAAAAAAAAGTTACTGATTGGCTTATACATATATAATCCTTATCTTTGAATGACTAATTAGTGGAGAATTAATGGGGTTTAAATGTTGATTTAATAAATAATAATTAATCATAGTTAATTATTGTTGAAATTATTCTGTATGTTCTGTAGTGAAATTATGGAAAGGGCGAAGAACTTAATATTATTTTGTACTGGAAATTGTATATTTAGAAATTATATTTATAAACAAAATATTATTATGAACTGACAATTATATATTTTGTCATAACATTTATAGTTGAAAAAATTTTCAGTGAGTAAATGTACGTGTTCGGTAGTGACATTATGGAATTGGTGAACAACTTATTATAACTATTATGAACTGCAAACTAGATATTTAGTCATTATTTGTATAATTGCAACATGTAGTAACTGAATTCATGTGTTCTGTAGCGAAATTATGAAATGCGTTAACAACTTAATATAATGATGATGTACTGAAAATGATATATAAAATCATTATTTACATATTTGAAACATTTTCAGTAGGCAAACATGTATTGTGTAATAAGATGGACTGTAACCAAGACAGTATTTATAGCATATAAGCCACGCTCCGGGAAACCGGGCTTAATGCATGTTCTTTAAGTGTAATCCCAGATAAGCCTGTGCGGACTGCATCTGGGATGACACTTAACACACATGCATTAAGCACTTTTTCGCTAGGTGCGGATAATATTACTTTTATTTGTATACATGGTGCTGATGTCATTGTAAATGTTTAGTTTTAATAATATCTTTAAGTCCAAGCGATCATGAAAATATTTATTGTCTCTGTTAATTGAGATAATAATGTTTAATGTTACAGAGAAACAAACTTTTTCATTTCACTGTATGTAAATGTTTGTTTTAAAAAACATTGGAAATGTGATATCCATTCAAATGTTGCACATATGTTAACATACATTGTTTGTATTTCAGACGTGAATTCACTTTGATACCTTGTGAATGCCATCCCAGAAAAAATATTTTAAGCCAAACACATGTACCCAAGAAACTAGTCTATTAAAAATTGCTTAGATTTGAGTGTGAATCTTGTATCATGATATTTCCGTATCCAATGCAATATTAGCCCCGTTCTTGGAAAACTGGGCTTAATGCATGGGTTCCAAGTGTCGTTTCCGATAAGCCTAATCAGGGACATCACTTTTCGCCTTCAATTGATTGTCTTTAAGAAGATACCTCCTTTCAACAACAAAATTCCATACAAGCGAAAAGTGTCGTCCCAGATAAGCCTGTGTGGACTGCACTTGTTTATCTGGGACAACACATTATGCACATGCATTAAGCCCAATTTTCCCAGAACAAGCGAGGCTCACATTTTCATGCTCATTCCTCAGTGTGTATATAGTATGCATGTGAATTTATATGAATTCTAGACTGTATTCCAGAAATCTAAAATTGTTGCCAAATTCAGTTAAGTTTCAGCTCTCCTGAATTGCTAGCAGGGATAAAATCAGCGATCTTGGCGACTCGTCATATTTATTTTGATGAGTTTATGGTTTAGACAAATTATCACTTATTTTCAATAAACTGCGACTTCAATCCAGAGTCTTGGGTTGGTTGTTTGTGTTTGCTTTCCTGGTGTTTAATTTAAGATATACCTGACTAAAGAAATAAAGAAGGAACTGACGATTTTTTTTATGATTGACAATCAAAGTAAAAGATTTTGTGAATCTGGTTTGTTCTTTAAATTTACATTCCTAATCAACTAGTTGCAGCTTGAACCTGTAACATTACTGTCAGGAATCCTTGTTACATTTAATAATGTGAGACACTATCTATAAGACAATATCAATAATTAGTTTGTTCAATTTTTTCAAATTGATTAAAATTTATTAGCATTATTTATTCGTCAGAACCTTTGTCATACTTAAGTTATTCATTGAATCAATTAATGAATTAACACCGACATTTTTCAGATTGAATACTATAAATAAATCTCAATAAGATTAATAGATGCTTCTACCTTTATTAACTAATAAATACAGTCACCTGAGCCAGAAGTATTTTTATAGTTCACTATTGTAGACTAGAAGCTTTATTATGCTCCCCTAAAAATTTAGGGGGGGAGCATATAGTCGCTGCTTCGTCTGTCCATGCGTCCGCGTGTCTGTGCGTCCATCCGGATTTTTGTCCAGGCTTTTTCTCAGCAACTAATGACTGGAATTCAATGAAACTTCATGGGAAGCTTCACTACCAAGAGGAGATGTGCATTTTATCAGCGGGTTCTGGTCGGATGATTTTTCACAGAGTTATGGCCCTTTGAAATTTTCCGTTAACTGTACATATAGTGCAATTCTTATCCGGGCTATTTCTCAGCAACTAATGACCAGAATTCAATGAAACTTTATGGGAAGCTTAACTACCAAGAGGAGATGTGCATATTATCAGCCAGTTCTGGTCGGATGATTTTTCAAAGAGTTATGGCCCTTTGAAATTTTCCATTGTACATATAGTGCAATTCTTGTCCGAGCTATTTCTCAGCAACTTATTACGGGAATTCAATGAAACTTTATGGGAAGCTTCACTACCAACAGGAGATGTGCATATTATCAGCCGGTTATGGTCGGATGATTTTTCACAGAGTTATGGCCCTTTGAAATTTTCTATAAACTGTACATATAGTGCAATTCTTGTCCGGGCTATTTCTCCCCAACTACTGACTGGAATTCAATGAAGCTTTATGGGAAGCTTAACTACCTTGAGGAGATGTGGATGTTATAAGTGGGTTTTGGTTAGATAATTTATTTAGAGAGTTATAGCCCTTTGAAATGTTTAAGTTGTAAAACCATCCATCGTATTATTTTGTCCAAAGTAATGCCTTTCAAGACGTTTCCTTTTATCAGAATATATAGTGCAATATTGTGACAAAAAAAAACTTTTGGGAGCATCACCCGTCTCCGACGGTTTCTTGTTCACAGAATTATGGCCCTTTGAAATTTTCCATTGTTCATATAGTGCAATTCTTGTCCGAGCTATTTCTCAGCAACTTATTACGGGAATTCAATGAAACTTTATGGGAAGCTCTACTTCCAACAGGAGATGTGCATAATATCAGCCGGTTATGGTCGGATGATTTTTCACAGAGTTATGGCCCTTTGAATTTTTCTATAAACTGTACATATAGTGCAATTCTTAACCGGGCTTTTTCTCCCCAACTACTGACTGGAAATCAATGGAGCTTTATGGGAAGCTTAACTACCTTGAGGAGATGCGCATGTTATTAGTGGGTTCTTGTTAGATGATTTATTTAGAGAGTTATGCAATATTGTGACAAAAAAACCTTTGGGGAGCATCACCCTCCTCCGACAGTTTCTTGTTGTAAGCTGTATTGCTGAAATAAATGTGGTTGTTGTTGTTGTTTGTAAAAAATATAAACATAATCCTAACTTTCTGTTGACACTGCCAGATAAGTTGAAAGGTGTTCAGACGATGCCTAACATCGACCAGTCTGGGCGACCAAGTACCGTCCCAACCACAAACAGCAGCTCGGCTAATCTTGGCGAGGGCCTGAAAAGGAACCAGTCGTCAGGGTCGGATCTGCACGAAAACAACTCTAGTGTGAAGGTTGGGAACCAATTTTTGTTGTTAAAAGAAACACTCAGCTCACTATACCTTGGCCTGACACACACTTATTCGTAAATCATATACTGTAAAATCATTTTTATTCACTGGACATTTATTTTCATTGATTTTGTTCGGGTCCGATTTGCACAAAAACAACTCTTCCTTGAAGATCGGAAACCAATTTTTATTGTTAAACAAAATAAATTTGCTATAACTTGTCTTGACAAACACTTTCGTATTAAAGCACATACTTGACTGCATAGGCTATTCTGAGACAACACTTAAAGCATATGAACTATTCCATGTTTTATCAGAGATAGTCTCATTTATGTACAATTAAATTTTTGGAATGTCTATTGTCATGAATTTTAATTTATTTTACAACAAATAAATTGTTTGATCCCTACAGCTGAACAGTCACTTCATGAAAAAGATCCCACCCGGGTCGGAGGCAGCGAACATCCTGGTCGGGGAGGTTGACTTCCTCACACACATGATTACGGCGTTCATCCGACTAAAGACGTCCAATATGATGGGCGACCTGACAGAGGTTCCGGTTCCCACAAAGTTTGTGTTTGTGCTGCTGGGCCCCACAGGGAACCAGAGCCGCTACCACGAGATCGGACGCTCAATAGCGACGCTCATGACTGACGAGGTTTGTTTATGGATTTTATGTATTAAAAGAATCTTTCTTCTCAAAAAAGCCATAACTCTTGCTCTCCTTTTCAAAGAGTTATTGCTCTTTGTTAATTTTTATGCCCCCGGTAGGGTGGCATATAGTGATCACACTGTCCGTCTGTCAGTCCGTCTGTCTGTCCTTCTGAAATTCCGTCACACTTGCTTTTAGGTTTCGAAAAATGGTCATCACTTTTGCAATATTGATCATAGCAACTTGATATTTGGCATGCATGTGTATCTCATGGAGATGCACATTTTGAGTGGTGAAAGGTCAAGGTCATCCTTCAAAGTCAAAGGTTAAAAAAAAAATCAAAGCGGCGCGGTAGGGGGCATTGTGTTTCTGACAAACACATCTCTTGTTGTACCTTTTTTTTTCCCGGAGCATATCTAAAACTATCAGTGGTTTCGACTTGAAACTTCATAGGTCGGTAGATGTATGGAGGGGGTGTGCAGTGCACAAGAATCATAACTCTTGCTCCTGTATTTTTAGAGTTACCGCCCTTGCTTAATTTTTGTAGTTAGATATGTCTGGAGCATGTCAATTTATATAGCAATTTTTTTCGTAAATAGCTTTAAAAATCTTCTATGAAACTGCAAGGGTTGTTGACTGAGGCATATATTGAAATCTATTAGAGGCATCAAGGCTGAAACTAAAAAGGTAGGTAGATTTTAGTGCGCGGATGTTTAGAGCTTAAGAATCATAACTATTGCCTCCCAATTTTTTTAGTTATAAGCTTTTTGCTTGGAAACCCCAATGGTAAGGGGTTTAATATTAGTTGTGCAGGATACATAGTACAGTGCTCCAGTTTTTATGCCCCCTTCTTCAAAGAAGAGGGGGTATATTGTTTTTGGTCTGTCTGTCTGTCATTGTGTGTGTGTGTCTTTCTGTCCTAAAACTTTAACCTAGGTTAAAGTTTGGTCATAACTTTTGCCATATTGATGACAGCAACTTGATACTTGGCATGCATATGTATCTCATGGAGCTGCACATTTTGAGTGGTAAAAGGTCAAGGTCATCCTTCAAGGTCACAGGTAAAAAAATAAATAAAAAATAAGCGCAATAGGGGGGCATTGTGTTTTTGACAAACACATCCCTTTGTCAAATCGTGTCTCTGGGGTCAAAATTGGTGCCTCCCTTGTTTTTTTTAATATGTATATAGTGAAAAAAAAAAATTATTTTAATATTGTTTCAGACCATATTAAATCTGTGTCCCACTGAGTACAAAAACCTATTTAGAAAACCATAGTTATTACACTTACATTACAAATACAGAATCTGGACGTAAGAGTTTTTACCTACATGTCTCAGGTGAGCGGCCCTCTTGTTCTATTTAAATTTTGTCCTGAGCCAATCTTGAAAACCATAAGTGGTTTCTGTTATGTTATATGACTATAAAACCAAGTTAGCCATGAATGCCCCCCTGACAAACGGCATGAGGGGGAAGATTTCAGCAATGACGAAGACAGTTTTATCAGTTTTAAAAATGCTTCCTATGTTTTCCCCTGTTATCTAGTTCACTTAAAGCAATTATTCTTCCCATTGCTTTATTGATTTAACACACCCTGGAGTTGAAATATTTCCTTTTGTATGCCCATATAAACCATCCATAAACTCAGGTTTTATCATATTGTTTTACCTTACCCTACAAATAACAGTTACTTTGTTTATTGAAGTTATAACCTTCAAACAAACTTGAGTTTTGTCTTTGATTGATAGTGGAAGTGTAAGGCGTTAACCGCGTCTGGACAATTGCTTGATGGGTGTGATTTGTTCTGCTCTTTAATTTAGCTGACCAGCATTGAGAGATACTAAAATAT